>JAAGAY010131401.1:34301-63633 GCA_011801015.1 Ardeotis arabs | reverse complement strand
TTGGAGATGTCCCTGCTCCTTGCAGGGGGCTTGGACTAGATGACCTTTAAAAGGTCCCTTCCAACCCAAATCATTCTATGATTCTATAAATGCATTCAATGATCTTTTAAAGCACTGCTTTGCTAAACATTTAATACAAAAGACTTACTGAAGCCTAGCTCGTATACACTACCCCTACTCCTAGTAAGAGACATGGTTTTTCAAGAGGAAGAGAGTATTTCTGATGACTTTATGTCATCTCAGTGTCACCTTTTCTAGGCTCAGCATACCCATAGATTTTTGCATACCAGTAGGTATAAGGAAAGAGAGGAAGAGCAGAAAGGAGGAGAAAGCAAACACTAGATAGTTTAAATAGACAGAAAAAAGCTAAAGTGTGCTGCCCAAACCTGAGCATGCTCTTCTGTAAAAGGGCTTGCCAGAGCTGAACAGAGAAGGATTACCTGAGAGATGGATGGCATCCTGTTCACTGCTTCCAGTCAGAGGTTTACATTTTACAGAGACATTTATCAAGACAACTCTCATGCTCAGCCTGTGGCCCACTGTTCTTTCCTGCAGATATTCTACCTCGCTAGTCATTCATACTTGCATGTGTGCAGTAGAAACTCAGCTGGAACTACCTTATACTTGAGTTGTTGTCAATTCACAGAATATTCCTTTCGGGACACTTTTGCACTTCAGCTATTCCTGTCTGCACCTGCCATTCTCCCTACAATAGCAGTATCAAGTAATTCAGTAAGCTTAGGGATTTTTCTATTCTGCAAGTTATTAACAAAAAAATATTGAACAGAATCGAATTTAGGAAAGAGCTATGAATATCCCACCCTATGTATCTTTGAATTTGACAAATAAATACTCTCAGACTGTGCTTTTCCTAATTAGTTTTGAACTCACCTAGATGTAGTTTCCCTAATTTGCTTATAAGAGTATCACACAAGTACTCTAAACTTTACACCTTCTCTTTGGTCTGTGGAGCTCATTACCCAAGCATAGAAGTAAATTAGATAGACTTGGCATAATTTAATCTCAGCAACTCCACATTACCTTCTTAGTGCTTAGACCCTTCTAATATTTCTCCAGAAATTGAAGGTGACTTGACTGCAACTCCAAGACCTCTGCTCAAACACAAAGTACTCATATTAAAGAAAGGAAGGAAGGAAAAAAAAAAAAAAAAAAAAAAAAAAAAAAAAAAAACAAAAAAAAAACAAAAAAAAAAAAAAAAAAAAAAAAAAAAAAAAACAAACAACTGCATTGTGTCTGCCTACTTAAGTGATTTTACTCCAGACCATACAGTTAGTCAGGTGGCTGCAGAAGAAAACGATGAGAGTGCTGCTGAGAGTAATCCAGCTACAATGTTTTACATACGTCCTCATTATAATCGGTTCATTTTCTTTAAGGATCCTCTTTTTAGTTCATTTGAAACACAGTTTTCTAACTTTCTAACCAAACAAAGCAGGGATCTTTTAAGTCACCAGCTTCACCATAGGCAGCGCCTTAAGATGTAGTCCATCTAATACAATGACTGAAGCAGGGATCTGTGACTAATTACGGATTACACCAAACCATCAACACACGAGACAGAATTAAGGTTGAATAGGCAACCATGCCTTTGATATCTCCTGACTTTGAACTATTTGATCTTACAAACCAAATAACTGTCTGCTTGGGGGGTGTTCTTTTTAAACAGTTGAGGAGACAGTAAAAAAGGAAAGAGATTTCATATGCAAGTCTAACAATAGCCATGCTACCCATTATGAATCAGTTAGAGCTTTAATACCGTTTCAAAGACAGACTACTGACAGAAAAGAAGGATGCTGAGAATCAGCCACAAGAATGACACAAAACAAGATACAGCAGAGAAGTAGCTCAGAAACAACACCAGCAAGTGGTGAGTCACAAACCAGGGCCTTGTGATCCCCCCAACACATGGCACCTTTCCACAGGCAAAAGAATATTTTGAGGATGATAGCAACAAATACCAGGAAGATCCATTCTGTTTAAACTGAAAAGTACTCAGTTTCTCTGCCAAAAGTCTCTTGTATTTCTCTACAGAGTGATAAAAATATTTCCCTCCCCAAAGTACCAATAAGTAAACTTGTTATTTTTGGAGAAAAAGAACTTATGTCTTTGCGGGGGTTGGGGAAGTACTCAAACTCTCTACATATGTTGGCTTAGCAGACACACCCTTCCAACTACTTGTAAACATTGTCATTAGCATCTTCCAGCACAACAATCCTTCCTTCTACTGTACTTTAAGTGCTAGTAATCTCCTCCAGGTAAAAAAAAAAAAAGTGGGAGAAGAATACAGACGCCTGGGTAAGGGAAGGATACACAGAAAGAGTATGCACAAGTATTCATTATATAATCCATTCTACCTTGATTGTCAAAGATATTTCTCACACTTGAGACAAGTGCTTCAGTGTTTTATACAAAGAGCGTTTCAACTATCTAGAAATCCTAGGTTTAAGAGATGACCACTGCTTTTGATAAAGCCAAGGTATGAAGAGTTTTACAGAACTTTATAATTACTCATTTTAGTAAGCTGTGTTGACTTACTTCTCTTTGTCCCTTTAGAAAGCATTCGGCAGCAATGGCTCTGAGAAAAAGAAATATATAAAAATATTTATTCTTGAATGACTTTAAATGCCATTAGTGGCAGAACACTGACTGTGGAATGGAATTACAACTTCCTTGAGAAGAAACCGACTAACTTCCAATGATGTTAATCTACCATGAAAGATAAAAATAGCCATTTTTTAAAAACAACCTTACATGAGCAAGACATTTCAGTGGTTCCCCATTATGAACAAACACTGAAGAAAAAGATCAGTTCAGCATCACTGGATAATGGAGATTACTGCTATTGTGATATATAAAGGGGAGGGTAGAGAGGGGGAGACAGAAGTCAATAGTTGAATTAAAAAGGCAACTTGTAAATACATCATTCATATTTATCTGCATAATATCCATTCACATAAGTTTTCCCAAGAGGGAAATTCCATTTCTCATTTTAAAGAAGTGACAGTACCTCTATCTGTTGTAACAAACAGTTACTGTTTAAATAATAAGCTAATGAAAGAGAGACTTCCAGTACAAGCCAAACTGGAAGGACATTTCAGATTTACCTTTGTGATGTAAACCTTATAAACAAAAGCAATATCTATGAAAACAGATGTATGACTGTTGCATTACATTTTCCAGATGGCCAGGCATGTTGGGATATTATATGTAAACATCTTGGCTTGCAGTTTCAGAATTTGAACATTGCTCTCCTCCCAGTATCGCAGAAGCAGTCTGTAAAAGGCATTCATGAGAAAGGAACACTGCTCTAATCACTCAGAACAGAAAGCAACCCAAAAGATAAAACCACATTACACAAACTATGTTATTTCTAATCTGAGACAGGAGTTGCAAGTAGAGAAAAAACCCAAGCCACCATATACAATATTGACGGAACGTACTCCCGGAAGAAAACAAAACAAAAAAGTTAAGATACACTTTCAGAGAATAACTAAGTGTGAAATCTCAGAGAAAATATGATCTTGGCACATTACAAGACCCATTTCTAGCATGTACAAGGTAACTCTATATTTGAAAGAAGGCTAATTAGTTTCATAGTCACATGGCTAGGAGATACTTCAGTCAGTTCTGCTCACCTATTTCATGTATTATCAACATTGTCTAAGGAAGCTGCAAGTTCCATCTAGACAGAATTGTAACTTGGTTTAAAATGCAGCTATTCAACTTTGTGTGCCAAAGGTAGGTGTATCATATTCTCCCCGTGCCCCCAGCCACACACATTTATTTCAAGTCTGGCTTTGAATTCTTTGGAGTCACTGTTGATGACGAACAGTAAGTGTTTGGTGACTTTTCAAAATTATTCCATAAAATGCTCATGAGTTCACTGCAGCTCAATATGATAAAATATGGACTCTCTAATCCTGGAAGAGTACATTTTGAAATATTGTTCAAGTAAGAGTC
This sequence comes from Ardeotis arabs, assembly GCA_011801015.1. Classification (NCBI taxonomy): domain Eukaryota; kingdom Metazoa; phylum Chordata; class Aves; order Otidiformes; family Otididae; genus Ardeotis; species Ardeotis arabs. The sequence goes on along the minus strand of JAAGAY010131401.1, from coordinate 59,655 downwards.
AGTGTGATGTTTACAATAACTGATTGTTGTTTCCCGTAAGATTTTTTTTTTCCAAAATTAAGAATTATCTTTGCTAAATAAATGTTAAGTTAAGCCTTAAGGTAGCACTGTAAAACACTGGTGTATCCATTTTTATCTGTTCTATTATGCTGGAACTATACTTTTAATAGATCATTAAGTAACAACAAGATTTTAATATATATCTGACATTTCTCAACACACTTGAAATTTTGACCATTTGTACTTATGTACAATGCAGAGTTAATTCCTGTATAATTATAACTTTTCCATAGATAGAAGAAAACCTTGTCAAGATTGCGATGATGTCAGAAGACACAATATGCCCCAAGCAACATGCAATAACAGAGGAAGAGTTTTACTTTTTTAGTAAGTAGTAAATCGTGCACATCTTGTACAAAAACAGTAGTTATGTTAACCAGCTGTTTGTCTTGATTACAAGTATTTTTACATACCTCAGTGCAAGTCCAGGATTAGCAGGCATAGTAGAACAAAACCGTTCCAAGGTTTTGGAATGCTGAGATTTTGGAATGCAGCTCAAATAAAAAAGAATTACCTGTAGAATTTGAATTATAAACATTAATCCACTTTATAGCTGTCTAATTTTGCTAAGAATAATGGAACGACAAACCATGAACGTTATGACTAGAAGTGAGTTACCACCTACAGACTTTATCAACTATGAACTTTATCCCTCAAGGGTACAGAAATCAATTTGTGTAACAGAAAGTTTGTGTCAAGTTGCTAACACCACATATTTTAGTCCTTCTAGCCTGCATTTAGTGAGTAAAGAGAAACGCACAGGATGTTAGCACAATGGGACCCAGGATTTCTATAAGCTTTATTCTGTCTGTATAAGCGCTCAACTTGTTTTTACTTCTACTTCTACTTTATTTCTTCTGTTTCTCAACCACTGTAATTTCTATGATCAAAACTGACAGTTTAAATACTGTTTCCATCTGGCAGTGTTATAGCTCTGCAGACCTCTTGTTCAACCATCTTTTCCCTCCCTTATTCAATTTCTCTTTTCTCTAGAAAAAAAGTTTGTCCTTAACAGCTGTATTCACAGTACTAAAGCATGCCATAATAAAGTCTCTCTTTGCCTTATGCATCCTTTATTCAAAAGCTCACTGCTAGATAGTCTTCTGCTCAGAACGCTCCTCAGATACTTGTTTCTTTTTCTACTAATTCCTAGCTCTCGGTGTGCATATAGTACCGGTGCTGTATTTGAACAAGTAAATTACAGGTACCTGCTAAAAGGTCATCAGTCTCTTTGCTTTAATTAGAACTGTCCACAGACACATTTTTACCTTATTATGAAACTCATAATTGGTCCAATAATCAGCAGTACTAAAAGGAATTGGGTATCGTGTGGGGACTGTAACCAGACATCTGTTCACTAGGTCAGTAAAAAGCTTGAATTCTTGAACTTTGTTGTTGGATCCAACAACTTTGCTATTGATAAAAACAAGGTAACTGGAAGAAGAAAAAAAAAAACAGAAAAAGAAAAGAGATGGTTCTGGTAGCTTTCACTTAATAGTTTTGAGATTAATTTACTTTCCTCCCTTAAGAACTTACTCTAGCCAGATGTTCTGAACAGTTTCCTGCTGCATCACTGCCCCCAGAGCTGCTTCATAAGCATCCAGTGCTTCACCAACACTTGCATGAAGAGACTGGCACAAACTGTTTATATTAAAAGTTAAAAAAAGTGTTGTGTGTCATAAACAATGCACATTGTTACATATTAAGAGTAAGAAACTTTCCCATTTGAAAAAAAGAACTTTCCATTCGGAGATGTGAAAAAAAGCCAGCGTTTTCAGTTTAGCAGCACTACGGACTAATTGATCAGTCAATTTATTAAAATGGGTCAACTGTAGATAATTAAGAATAATACAGAAATCAACCAGTTTAAAATGCAACGCTTAATTAATAATATTTCATTTCTATCAATCTTCTACTCTTGTAAAGTACCTTTTTACTAATACTTATAACAGGGATTATCTGACTGCTACAAAATGGAGACAAGTCTTGAGCTTCTGTTTGGAAAGCTCCAGAACAATAAATTTCAAAGTCAGATTAAAACCACTTGAGAAATGGTATCAGACTGCAGCAACAAAATTAGTGTTCTGAAAGAAATACTACTGGGGATTTGGGGTAGAAATATGCCGATCACGTCAGGAGAAAAAAAAACCTGACCAGAATAGTAAGAAAACCACCTTAATTTTGTTCCACAGCTCCTCAAAGAAACATACGGTCACATTAACATACAGGACCTCACCAAAGACAGAAGTAGACACATTTTTTGACCAAGATTCAGTGAACAATCCTTATTTCAAAGTGTACAGTAATAGTGAAAAAGGTAAGACTTTCAGTAAGTCAAAGAGGGGAAAAGAAAACCTCACAAAGAGGAAAGCTACAGAAATGCAAAATAAGATAGGGCTGATGTTGCAGCCTTGCTACAGAACCCTCCTGACTAGGGTCACATAATCAGAACGTCTGATTCTATTCCTGCTTTCTCCAAAAATTACAAACTAAATCACTGATTTGCTACTCTTTTTAGAAAGCGTGTATACGTTTGTGTGCACGCACACACATAATAATCTTTCCAAGTAAAACATTGTTCCTTGAGCTTTGAGGCTTTGCTGATTTCAATCTGACTATTTCCACTTGGTAAAAGTGAACTTTTGTGTCTTTTGTCCTCTGTACCTGAAAAAAGGAAAGACAGATACATAAGCCCAAAGATCTAGGCACTTACTGTAGTAGAACTGAACCACAGAAACACTCAGTTATCAGATCTGAAAGCAATTTAGGCACTTATTTCAAGAACACTAGTTTTCCTCTTAGAAGCAAGTGCTAAAGGAGCATCTGAGCTTAAGTTAAAGTCCCTAATGACTAGACTTAACGGTGACCTCAAGTGTCTTTCTAACAATGTTTCTAACTATGCAAGTACCAGACTTAAAGTTGAACTTGCCAAGAGCTAAGTATTCTCTAAAAAAGTATTTATTTAAATTGGTATTAATGGACAATATAAAAAGAAAACATTAAGATAACTTAATCTAAACCTTACATAAAGTTTCTTAAAAAAACATATATTTTACCTGTTTATAAGTTGTCCACCAATTAAAAACTATAAGGAACACTGCTGAAAGAGTTCTGAGGAGTCCCCACTCAGTATCTGAAGTATTATCATCTTTGCCCCTTTACTTATCTGTAAAGCCAAATAGCTGCTTGTGAAGATTGACGAACACAGACCATGAAGCGGTAAACTTCTTAAACAGCCTAAGTCAACATCTCAGCAACCACAGTTATACCAGTAAGTTATAGATGGCTAATAGTTTGGTGCTTGCCAATCCTGGCTATTGCTGCTATCAAAAGGAATGGTGGAAGAAACAAAAAGAAGATTGTGTACACGTGACAAAGATTTGTCACCTTTGCAACCACTTGCAGAGGAAAAGGTTACTTCACTGTATTACTTTGCTCTGTGGCTAGTTCCAACTTTTACAGCCTGTTGACAGTAACTCCATAAATAGCTGAAACAGGAGTCAAGGAAGGAGGGAAGACCAGGGCTAAACAAAGTTAAATAGAGTGGGGGAACAATTGTAAAATAAAGAGGAGACAACTGAAAGCCAGAAGAATAACATTACTAGCAGTAGCAATCTAAAACAAAAGTAAAACAAAAAAAATCATTTTGTGAGGTGAACACACCTGTTACTGTTCCCACAGGGCAGAATTTCTGAAAGATTTCTCAAGTGGAGAATTTAAGTTGATGTGCAATTCACAGTTCCACAAAATTGTCTCTGTTGTGCAGCAGGCAGGTAAGGACTGGCAGATCATTTATTGAAAGAACTCAAAGTGATATACCCTTAGGCAAATAATGAATGTTCGGCTTTTGAAAATGCAATTTACTCAGACCCAATAGCTGTTTCTCAGAAATACTTTAAAAAGTCTCACCAGTAGATCTGCCACAGATATGGTATTTGTTGGTTTACAACATCATCTGTAAGATGTTCTTTATAGAGAGGTGATGTAAATTCAATTGGCATTGGAAAATTCAAGAGATATCTACAAGAGAAAAAAGTAGTAGTAAACGAGAGTATCCCTCTACACAGAAGAGTGTTATGCGGATGTAACATTTAGTTCCAAAATCCAGTTCATGGGACATACTAAAAAAGCATGCACTTTTCCTAGATTTTAGTTTACCTCCAGATACAATTTATACAGAAAGCACCACACAGAAATAGTTTATATAGAAAGCATTTACTCCCTCATTATAAAATGTTCCTTTGTGTCTCAGGCTCCCACTCCACATAAAATACATCAAGTATGGTACAGTGACCTACTTACAGTCAGACAAGTGGCATTGCCAGTACTAAATTTAATGTAAATACATGTAAGCAGGAATAAAATCTGACACCTAACTTGGAGATAAAAACATTTTAAAACCTCAGCTGCACCAGCTTTAGCACAGAAGTTCTTTCTTTGAAGGCCTTAAGAGGCATCTACTTTGACTATAGGGAATTTGCATGTTTCAAAACTTCAGTAAGTCTCTCGATTAGGTCCTAAAATTAGACCAGAAAAATCAGCAGGCTAGATACATACCTGTGCCTTTTTAGCAGTAATAATCTGCTGATTAATAGCATGCTGGACCTCTGAATTGAGGTCTTTTGCAAGAGCCTAAATACAGTACTTTAGGCATGCAGTTTTAGGCTCCTAACTTTGAAAAACCCAAAACAAAACAAAGAAAATAACCAACTTTGGTATACGTATGACTGATTTCCATTCCCCAAATCCAGACATCAAAATTGCGCGCTGTTTCATCTTTAAATACTTGTGGTTTTACAATTTAGTGTATATACACAAGCAACAAGTATAAACCTTACAAACTACTAAATCATAATTCACTGAAGTTTTAGCAAAACATGACAAGCTAAAAATGAGAGTTTAAAAGTTTGAGACTGTCTTGTTTTTCAAGAAAATGCCAATATTATTGAAATTTAAATAGAAAAACATATTCTAAATGTACCTTAAGAGATCCATGGGACTGTGCTGTTGGCATGTATTCTCAAAGAAAGCTGCCACAAAATCTTGCAGCAGCAGAAGAATACTGCTTGATCTTTCCTGTTTTGGGGTTTTATTTTTTAAAAATAAAAAAATTAAAATCAGACATCAACCTGAAAATGACAAGAACAATTTGACTGCAATAAATAACAAATGGTGCGTCTATCTCTGAAATGTTCCGTTGTCTCCGTTTTCTCAAGAATGAAGTCTAACCAGGTCAGTCAGCAGGTAGCAGAAAAAAGCTGAAAACATGTCATACTGTTTACTGTTAACATCTATTATTCTTGCTTAAGGATATTACACTGGATTAGAATAATCCAAACTACGCATTTGTGATTTTATATAAGTCCTTTGATTATCTTTAACCATGTCACTAATCTTGTCAATTACATTTTTTCCCATCTATATAAAGTAGAACAAGACACCACAAAAATATCATGAAGATTAATCACTTGGATAAGTGTTTGAAACAACACACAAAACCCAAACTTTATAAAGCAACTAGACCAACAAAATGAGTTTTGAGTGGAGTATTACCTGTAAAACAAGGAATTTACACAACCGATAAAAAATTTCCGCATTCTGAGGATTCTTCTCAAAAGCTCCAATCCACACTTTGTAGGCTTCATCACTCTGCTCCATCTGCACATACAAGGTGGCCAAGCTCTCCAAGAGCTGACAGTTGTTAGGGCAGAGCTCCAACAAAGATCTACAAAGTTCTGCGGCAGACTCCCACCTTCAAGAAAAGTAAAGGCAGGTTTTCAGAAAAAGCAGAATTGAGTACTCCAATTAAAAGTGTCCTGAAACAACTTACCTTTCAAGAAGTTTCAGCAAAGCTATCATGTTTCTGTAGAGAGGAAAGCAGATAGCTATTCTTTTGTCAGCCTCAAGGCTTTCATCAGTACATGCTTTGACCGCATCTTCAAAATAAAAGTATAAAATCAAGTCTTTAGACCTCAAGCAATGTCAAAGTTATTTGAAGATTTAACAAAATAAATAGTCTCCTTTAACAGAATGAAAATACATAACCGTGGAAAGATATTTGAGAGCTCTGCTTTTGCAAGTTATTAAAAAAAGGTGATAATCTTTGAAAAAGGGTTCTTAACATTTATCACCACAGCGCAAAGACCAGTGTCTTTCAGAAGTCTCATCCCTCAATCATTTAAAAACCAGGAAGCATCCTACCAATGAAACATTAAAGACACATTACAGATAGCAGTGAACCACCATATTTAAAACTACATTCCAGGATTTCCAGCATAGCTGCTGAAAGCTATTGAGACAGAAGTTACAGGATATTATTTTTCTTCTCAGCATAGTAAGAAGTGACCCAACAACGAACACTCCATAATGAATACTCCATTATCATGGCTACATTATCTCCACTCCCATGTCTGGGCTACTCAGTCTATCCTTGAGTATTTCCACACTGCATTACCACCTGCCACTCTCAGTGGCAACTCAATATTGCTGCTTGCTAACACACTAAGTACCGAGATTTAGACAATGCTATTCTAAAGTCTACCTCTAGCAGCATCACAAGTCAAGAATTCAATTTCTTATAGTATCTTCATTTTACATCTTAAAAAATTACTCTGTTTATTTAAACTCTGAATCAAGACAAACACATACGTTGCTCTGCCTCTGGGTAAGAGACACACTGGTCTTTATTTTGATAGAATATCACAGTTCAGAGAAAAAGCTATGGTTCTGAATCACAGATGAAACTCTTGGGTACTATGTTAAGTACCCAAGAACACGGATTTTTCTCACTACTCTGCTCAAATCAAGATGAAATATCCACTGGATTAATCCCAATGGCTTAACATAGTCATCAACAATATTGCACTGCTTTGAAATTCCAAGATTTGGATAACATTTCTTGATTTATAACAAATGAGCAATATATTAAGTACTTTATCTCCTTAATCTTACCTTCAAACATAGCTAACAGCGTATCAGGATCAGTCTTCACATCTTGAACCGTTTGCCATGGTATTAAAAATGGCTCTTTGTTCATGATCCTTGAAGGACTGACATTAGCTGGATCATAGAACTTGACTGGGAGAACACTGAATTCAGTTAGATGTATGTAAGCCAGCCAAGCCAAGCAACGGTCACTTACAGTAAGGTGTTCTGATATTATCTTTTCGTTTGCTGATTTTAAAGCATTCTGTAAAGGTCAAAAGAAATACATTATATTCCAACCAGAAAATCTCTAAGATCTGATAATGAGAAACGGAAACAGAAAGAATATTCTATTCTACTCTATGAACAAGTTTCAATATTCTCAAATATTTTCCATAGAAAAGACAGGAAATAATTCTTGACATATTATTGGCTTGTATTTGGCTTATGGGAATGTGTGACTGTATTCAAATTGTATGCATAATTTCTAGTAACAAGTTTAGAAAAACTGTGGAAGATTGTTATTTCTAAAAGTCAGAGACACACTTTGAAAACATGCATTTCCCAATACGTATTCCATTTTTCTGCTTAATTCTTGGGCAATTACTTCCAGTTGCACAGAAATAGTACACTAGCTCTAGAGACAACTCACCTACAAGTTTCATTCAGCTTGCTACATCCTGCCAGGTTTTGTGGGTTTTTGTTAGTTTGCTGGTTTGGGTTTTTTTTTAAATTAAATTTAATTTAATTTAAATTAATTAAGTTATAGTTATACAGCTACTAACTTACAGCTATCCAAGTCTACTGAAAGCACCACCATCTCTAGAGATATTGTTTAAAAAAAGATGTGTTGGAAATGTTACTGAGAACAAGGATACTGCTTCAAATTTTCCTACCAGTCATATGCAGAACTAGAATAGTCCAGTTAAATTGGCAGATCCCAAATAAAATCATTAGAGCATACAATTAGACAAAGTCTAAACACAACTGCTCCTAAAAACAGAACAGAACCTCACAGCTAGTGATGTGCCAACATTTTCCTGGATAAATGCAGTACAATCAAAGAATGCACTTCCAAGGGAATGAAAGTACCTGCAAATTTAAGCAAAATTCTGTAGGACATTTGTCCGGTAATATACAAAAACTGAAGTTTCAAAAATATTTCACTTATTCACCCTTCAAAATATTTACTTCAGAAAATTTGCTTTCAAGTTTTCAAAGAGACACACTGCTACTTACTCAGAAGTAGCATTTACTTCAAAATTATTTTCTCAAATATGGTTAAATAATTTCTCCCCAAGATATTATTTTTAACCATACATTTCTGATTAATATAAAAACCAAAAAAGTGTTTAGTCTTGTGATGATACTTTGACGAAAGGTAAGGGAAATTGACCCATGTTATTCCCCTGTATACACTGGATTTCCATGCATTTCCACAGATTGAGGGGCTTTTTTTCTCCCTCTGTTTTTTTTGTTCGTTCACTCAAATATTCAGTTACATTTATCAGTACTGCTGTGTTTATAATAGCTTTTCGAGGAAGTCAACATAGCATTACATTTTTCTATTTAAACTGGAGATAGAAAAAAGCATTACAGCCTTAAACCCACACAACTGCCGAAAGTATTTTAGGTTGCAGCAAGCAACAGGTGCCACCTGCTGGTACGAATGAAAAAAACTTGCAATTTAAACTACAGCAGCTCCCACTTTTAGTAGGAGCTGATAGCAGCACTCGATTTCTGACCTGCATGCACCACTTCTATTGATCACAGAACAGTAACAGTGACTTAAATTCTTTCTACAGTTACAATAAAAGCATGAGATAACTCCATGACTTTGGAGTTCATGGGACCAACAAAGTCTGCTTTAACAGTCTCCAAATTTTTGAGCAGGGCAACACTGTTACACAACGTCATACTATGTTCTTCCCAACTACTGGTTTGACAATTTCTGTAGCAATAAGAACGTTTGAGTACCTGAGGCAAGACATTACTCACTGGCCCTTCACTGCAGAAAAGTGTTCTATGGCTTACCAGGAATCAAGCAGTAAAACAATTCTCTGGGAATTATTCTGAGATATAGCAGACTAGGCAATTAGCTACACAAGCAAAGCAAAACAGGTAACAAAAACCCCAAAGGAATATCCAAATTTTACAATGGTATCATATCTCAAAACAGAAGTCTCTAGGATAATTCCTTCAGCAAATAAAGGAAGGAACAGTTTTTCTAAAGTTGACAGGCTTTAGACAGAGTCACAGGCTTTAGAAAGGTGAAGGTATGGAGACAGTTCCTGGTGTGGTAATCTGGAAGTTACCTGCAGCAGAACAAGAGCATTCTGATGTCTTCCTGTAAACAGGCTTAAGTGAACCCTGTACAGAAGAGTCTCCAGCAGCTGAAAGGACACGAGATTTGCATTTTCTTCTTCCCTTATCACTTCCATTAGGAACTGTAGCATCCTCCCACATACATAGTCTTTTCCATCAAAGGAATTCTCCAAATTCAAAAACTAGAGAGAAATAATTCGTATTAATAATGAATTATTATAAGCAAAATACTAGTAAAGCTTCTAGGTTAAAGTTTAAAACCACATGAATCACAAACATTGGATAAGGTCTGTCACTGTCTTATGAATCATATTGCTCTCCCTCACACCACATTTTGACATTAAGATTTAAACAGTACTTTTTGAGGTTTAAAGATCAACATTAAATTTTGCAAGGTTAAGTAACAAAAAAAATAAGAAACGTAATGTCTTAATTTTAAGTAACTTTTATTACCAGCGGAAAAGTGATGATTTCTACACATATCCTGCAAACAGAACTTTGAATTGCTTCATTTTCTGAGCAACTTTTGAGTTTTCAAAAAGCTATAGTGTTTTTCATTTCACACTTTCCCTGTAATACATGCTGGTTTTCTACAGTAGAAAATGCACTCTTACATGAACATTTCACATATTTTTTTTTTTTTTTACTTACTGTCCACCAGATTTGATAAGAGGGAGCATATTCCACTGCTGTTTCACACATTTCCTGTATCTCCTCCCTGGTTCCTCTTTTTGAGAAGAGTCTGAGGTAATGACACCAAATTTCAGGATTTTCCTTGTTGTTCTCAAGGGCTCGAGCCAAAACATTTAAAGTAGAATCTAAACACTCAGATGATGAGCTGTAAAAATACAAAAAAAAAAATTAAAAACCACTCACATCGCTTTGTTAGTATTATGACTTATACAATATCAAATATTAAAATGGATGCTTATAACTAGAATGGAAGTAACAGTCTTTTTTTTTTTAACATGTGCTGTCCTTTACTGTGAAAATTTCAAAGTTTGAGTAAGTTTTCATCCTTCAAAGGTTATTATTAGGTGCAAATACCATAGTGCATGGAAAAATAAGTTGTTTAGGAGAAGAGTCCCAATTCAAACAAGAGTTCAATTTAATTGAAAATGGGTAAGATTCATCTGTAAGCAGAAGTCTCTAGCTGCAATCATATAAAGGCATTTACATCATACAGACTTAAAAAGCAGAAATTTCAAAGGCTTCGTAAAATAAATTTGAATATTTTTGTTACATATTTAATTTACTTTCTACAGTCATCCAATATAAGCCTTTATTTCAGGTCTCTATGCATGTCATGCAGGTTTTCTGTGCCTCTAAACCATTAAAGAAAAAGGGAGATTTTACTTTGAGATAAGTATCATAAGACGATACTAGCAAAGTAATACAAGATTAGCTCAAATAACTGACTATATTGCAAACCACAGAGTTGAGTTTAATTCGTAAACAAACTTCTATAAAACCACAGGAAGTTTTTGAGGTCACATTTATTCTGAAAACATCTTTAGAAATTACTTTGCACAGACATTTATGAGAGGAAAAACACACGTCCCAAAATAAAACTAATACAGTTAACCATGTGTAAGTCTCAAGCCTTCCCAACGCCTTATGTCACCACTGCCACCTACTAAACCACTCAGTTTCTTCAGAGTACTGGGAGCAGGAGAACGGGGGCTGTGGTTGTTTTAAGAAAATGATGCATTATCTTCCATTAGGTTTTCTCTATTATTTTCTTGGTCTTTTTCCAAGTACGCTTATATTTAGAGAGTGTGCTACTCTCACCCTGCCACTTGTTGGTAGGATTTTCTTTGAGTACTGGCCTTTCCAGTTCTATCCCTTCTAGTGTTCCGGCAGCTATCGACATAGCTAAACTGATCTTTTGCTACATTTCCATTATCCATAGTTTACAAAAAGCTTTTAAAGGAGAGCTGCTCTTCTCCAGTCCCTTTCCTCCCTGCTGCAGCTGCTTAAGCTAGTACCCCATTATTAAAATCAAAGTTAATCTAGAATGAAACAATCATGACCGAATTCCTACTGAAATTATCTGATTGCCAATAAAAACATTTTACCCTGCAGAATAATTTAAAGAAATAGAAACCAGACAAACTTAGAAATCCGGAATTAAAAGAATACAAAACACGAAACCGAGTGCTCAACTGGACCATTTCTACAGGGACTAAACCATACAGCAGAACTGTATATATATTAGAGCTTTCTGATGAAAGTAATTTCAAACATTCTAACCATTCACTCCATATAGAAACTGATTTGCGTTTATTGGTCCACTACTTTATCACTGGAAGTACAACATTCCGCTGTAATCTTGGGAATACATTAAGTCGTCCACTTTTCAAACACAAACAGTTATTTCTCCCACACTACTTTCCATCAACTTCCGTTCTGAATCAGAATCTAAAGATAAACCATCAGCGTAATATATTACTCACATACTATACTGCATACAGTAGGAAATCTAATCTATTTTTTAACCTACTTTTAACTCATAATTTATTTGTGGTATTGCTCAAGAAAGTTCCTTAACATCAGAAAGGAAACTTGATCATAGCAGCATAGGAAAAGTACAAAATCAAATCTAAAATGTAGCAGACTTACCCTTCATTTTGATTCAAGTACTTGTATGCAAGTTTAATCCAAAGCTGTACATCACAGGGATTTTCTTGGACACTTGCCTCCAAGTTGGAAATGTCATCAGTCTCATTTGTAAAATATCGGACATCATCTGGAGTCACCACAGCATCAAGAGCTGGAACTCTTTTTTTATGTTCTGTGGGATGGGCTTCAAACAAAAAAAAAAGTTTATTTTCAAAACAGAAATAACCTTTAAGATTAGAACTCCCACAAGAGGTGGCATTTTTACATTTCAAGCCATTGACAATATGATTATTTCAACATGCTCTGAAACTGTGTAGAGAACTCATTGTATTTCAGACCTGAAGGCAAGAAATAAATAGCAGTAAAAGGCTGCTTTGATCAAAAGACACCAGTTAAGGAAGTTAATTAGGCAGCATTAGGAAACAGATATATCTAACAGAACAATTTATCTCAATTCTGAGTCTCTAAAAATCCTTTTTACAGGATTTGATAACAAATCCTAAAGCTCCCACTTGCGTGAGTGAAATACTGTCAGGTTACTTATGCTCTAGCAAGCTTCCAAGTCTCAAATGCCATTTAACAGCAGCTTTTTTAAACTCCTGACCTCAACACCAAATACTAACTCGGTACAATCTTAAGATAACTGAACACATGAAGTTTTACTATAGTTTACAGTTCTGGAAGGGAAAAATAATTTTAAAAAATCCTAATGGTCTACGGGCAAAGTTGAAACATTCTAGGGAAATAGTTCCTGATGTTCCTTTTAAGAACAGGTATGTAGAAATTTCATCTTAACTTCCAGTCATAAATTATACTAGAATTTTTTTTTCCCTTAAAATCAACAAATTCTGGTCAAACCTTACACCAAAATTTATGCAAAATAAAGTTTGCATACAGAAAATACAAAGTCAAGAGAACTATTAAAAGCACTGGTTTTCTTAAGAATCAATTTAAAAACTAGGTGCTGGGAAGAGGTTGGTAGGTATTTTCCCCTAGTACTGTTTTTTTTAGTGGATGCCACATATCCAGATTACCATATTTAATAGGTCCAACGAACTGCTCCTCTTCACTGCTGCTACTATCTAACAAGGGTTTTCTCCAGTACTTTGGTCTCCATTTCCTTTTATCTTTCCATGTTGTAAATGGAGGTGCTGTAAACAAGTACAGTAGTAGAAATTCTTTTACTTTCCTGTATTCAAGATTAAAACATCTTTGCTAATAACAATTTTAGATAAAAAACATTCTGTGAGTGCAACACAAGTGTATAAGTTTCAACACTACTTATTTAAAATCTATTGTGCTCAAGTGCTTAAGTCATTTTTCCAATCGGACTCCAATACTATTGCCTTAAAACAAACTCTGCTGCCTTTAATTTACCATAAGAATTTATAACACCGAGATAAAGAAACTAAGCAACAAAAAAAAAATATTCTTGGTTTACAAAATCATCAAGGTACTTAAATAATTTTTAAAAGCTTATATTGTATTTAATCTATCAAGTTACTTACTATGACTTTTACTCTCATTAACGTTGCTAGCCAGAAGAACAGCCATCTGATCCACTGACATACGGTCTCTGTTTATACCAAAAAGTTTTTCAACATATTTTTCTGAAACAAGAATATTTGTATCTTAGGCAAACACATAAATGAAAATGGATAAGTAACTTAACAGCAATTTGGCACAACTTATGCTGAATTCATGAAACATGGCTTCAAGTGGTATGCTCATTTAACATACTAGAACAAAGAAATTAAAAACTGAGAAAGTTCTGTTCGGTAACTTGCCTATATGGCAACAGCACTGTTATGAAATTCCAGCTCCAATGAAACAGAGCAGTCCAGCAGTCACAAAAATAAGTGAGGAAGGGGAGAGGGGAAGATTCCACATCCACTGCTCCTCAGTCTGCTGAATCCCAGCAATATATTTATATATATATTTTTTTTTAGTGAAATGTTCCACATATCAATCATTATTTCCTTTCTGTAAAGACACCAAGGTAACTACCCACTACAAAAGACTGGATTGGACAACTGTAGAACCTATTTTTTCATAAAGCTGTATCTTATACATTGCTTTACATCAAAGTCCTTGCACTTAGAGCTTTTAATGAAAGCCATTCCCTTCAGAAATGAATCTTTGTACACAAAAGTGAAGAAAAGACTCAAAAACCTGTGGCAGTGCTGATTTCCTCATCAGTGCTTCTTTCTGAACAGCCAATCAGTTCTAAATTGTAAGACAGAATATCCTGAAACAGTTGCTTACGGCTAAGAGTGCAATCTTTCATGTGCTGCCTAAAACAAACAAATCAGCAATTAATATATTTCATCACAGCAACAATTTAATAAGCCTCGTAACCACAAAACTGGTGTCAGTACATAGTAGGGCAAGGCATAAAGAAAATTACACCCACAGAAAACACTATAGCCTGCTTTGAAATTTCTGTTAAGTATGTCTGGGTCTTCTCTAAACTTAAGCCTGCACCAGTAACTGAATCCTAGTCTTCATTGTTTCACTATAGCCTTCCTCTTTAAAATAAACCTCTACACACTTGCTTCACACTAACACAAAACAGAGTATTCAGAACTTTCCAGTTCAAACAAGGTAGTTACAAGAATTCGATCTCACTTTGTATTTAAAAGATTCTAACTATGGTTTGATGGTAACAGCTAAAAGTTGATCCAACTGTCTGCCACCAAAAAAGGCAAAAAAGAGCTGAAGTCCACCTCTACTATATTTCTCCAGTAGTTAGAAGTTTCCAAATTGAGATTATTTGTAAGCAATTCATATTCATTTGCTCTTGTACTAACTTTTTAAATACACCATGCAACATTGTTCAACAAACTTTTTTTAATATAATGTAACACTAGGCTTCTAAGAAACAAACTTAGCCAGTATCTTCCCAGAAAACTGGAATTCCACTCTTAACAGTATTTACTTTTTTTTTTTTTTACATAATCACATATTGGTATATGCTTTATTTTGGTTAGCAGCATGATGCATCTCTACTGTGCTTTACAGTATCAATCACTGCCTGAGGTTCCATGATGATCTGAAGTTACGCTAAAGCTATAAAGCAGGAGTCTCATCTGAATTACAAGGCAATCAAAAGGTGAAATATTCTTTAAGAGCTCATATTGGTTTTCTAAATTTATATCTAGAGAACCTCCTTTCTTGATGGCTTAGATGAAAGGGTTTTTTTCCTGCCAAATTAGTATCTGCAATAGGGTATTAAAACCAACTTTCTTTTCTAGAACTTGTGCATAGGATCATAAATCCAGATCTTTTGAAGAAATGAGAAATATGCCTGTTTTGGTCTTTCAGTCAGACATCTACAAGAGAGGTTTAGTTCAAACAAACAAAATTAAAAAGAACTCACCACTGACAGTCATCATCATTACATGTGCCTGTTAAATCAAAACGGCAGAAACACTGTTTTGGCTCAATCATATTGCTATACGTTACTGAACTGAGGTATAGTTTTTCCTTGGTTCGAAAATACGGACTAAACCTAAAATGAGAACAGTGAATAATTATGACAAAGCTTGTAAGACAAGACATCAGTTGTACTAAACAAAACAAAAAAAAAAATCACCTGTTCTGTATTGTCTCTTTATCTCCAAAACCCCACTACTAACGAAAAGCATCACTGACCTATGAGTTAAGAGGAAGGTGAAAACAGTGGGAGAGGGAGGGAACAAAACAGTACTACTCAATCTAAAGAGATTCTGCCCTAGCATTCTCTACACCCTTAGGTGCAGAACTTACAATCATAGAAACACAGAATGGTTTGGACTGGAAGGAACCTTAAAGATCATTTAGTTTCAACCTCCCTTCCATAGCCAGGGACATCTTCCACTAGACCAGGCTGCTCAAAGCCCCATCCAACCTGGCCTTGAACATTTCTAGGGTGGGGCATCTACCACCTCTCTGAGCAACCTGTTCCACTCCCTCAGCACCCTCACAGTAAAGAATTTCTTCCTTATGTCTAATCTAAACCTACCCTCTTTTGGTTTAAAGTCACTATACCTTGTCCTATCACCACATGCTCTTGTCAAAAGTCCCTCTCCAGTTTTCTTGTAGGCCTCCGTTAGGTACTGGAACATCATTCATACAAAACCACGAAGTTTATAATCATCCAGTAGAAAAACTAAACTACTGAAATTGAATTTTAGTTTAGTTCTAGAAAAACTGCACTCATGTTCTAGCCAACACAAGATCAGTATCAAATGGAAGTATAAAGAGAACCATTAAAGATTAACTTGAAAAAACATTGAAGAAATCCACATCATGTTTTAGAATGTGTAAACAAACAAAAGCCAGTCTGGGCTGAGCAGACTAATACTTGTTTTAAATCTTCAGATAAAGTCCACCTATGTCAATTTGGGGATTTCTAGCTCCTTAAGGAATTGAAGCCATAACCTACAAGAAGTTAAAATGAATATTCCATCCTCCACCTTTTGCTATTTCAGAATATAGAAACAAAAATCCCGAAGCACGAGGTAGGATTCAACTGCTCCAGCTTAAATTCCAGACTTTTGTTTTCTAAAAGTTAATGGGTAGGAACAAAGCTCTTTTTAGTCAAAAGATAGATGTGTCAAATGGATTACACTTGCAGGTGCCTACTTTAAGTCAGGATAAATCACTGTGGTCGTGTCTCCTCACACTGAGCATGAATCCAAAAATAGGCCATTGGCTCAATCTTGATTCAGACAACGTGAATCCTAGCCAAGTTTAAAGACCACATAACTGAAATACACTTCTGTTAATTTTTTACTGGATTTTAGATTGCTTCATATTGGATATAAAAAAATCTTGTTTTGAAATGCTTAACTACTATTCTGTAATTTAATTGCACCAATCAACAATCCAGTAGCAGGGAACTGTACGCAACACAATAAAAACACAAAAGCAAGGGACTTCTGCATACCAGAAAAAGTAACTAAAATCATTAGGTTCCTTAAACAAGACAAAATTGCTTCAAGATAGTCAAGTTTCTCAGTGCAACTTGTCCTTCTGTGCATGTCTGGGTATCAAGGAAAAGCAGTGAAGACAATTTGAACAAGAACACACACACATACACAGAGAAATCAAACAGTTGCTACAGTCTCCATACCTGTAGGACTTAAATACTAGAAGAGGACTATGATATGGTCCAAATGGAAATGGTTTCACTTCACTTTGTTTATTTTGTGATGTAATAAAATCCATGTCCACTGAAATTTCCTAGGAAACAGATAAACAGATATATAGCAATTGCAATACCACCTAAGACAGACAACATTCATATTTAGTTTAAAAGCATTTACCTGACCACA
Source organism: Ardeotis arabs (assembly GCA_011801015.1). Taxonomy (NCBI): domain Eukaryota; kingdom Metazoa; phylum Chordata; class Aves; order Otidiformes; family Otididae; genus Ardeotis; species Ardeotis arabs. The sequence continues at coordinate 42,406 of JAAGAY010131401.1, read as the reverse complement.
CAACACATCTTCCTTAGGTACTATAAAGGCAGTACTTTTCACTAACAGCTCTTTCAAGCTGTCAGCTTTAGTATAAAGTTTTTTCAGTTCATCAATATTCAACCCAAGGAACAGCTCAGGCTCCTCTGATGCCTTTTTAGAAAGTTTGTTTATAGTTTCTTGTTTTGGAGTGTCCATGTGTTTAAGATTTGGTTTAGTGAAAGAATTAGATTCTCTGAAAGATCTCCTTCGTTCTCGGTTTGAATTAGACAGAACTTCATCATCAAAGTAGTTTTCTTCACTGTCCAAAGACAATTTATCCTGCGTAAGATCATGAAGTGATGGCTGAGGTAATGCAAATTCAGATTCCTCTTCTGCATGAGGTGAAATACTTGATTGTTCCTTGGTTTGAAGCGCACGGGCCTCTTTCAATTTCTGAATCTTCAGAGCATATTCATACTCTAGTTGCTGTAGCCGTTTTTTCTCTAGGGCAATCAGCTCTGCTGAATGCTTTTTTGGACTTGATGCAGGGGAGTTCTCCAATTTCAACATTTTGCTTGGCTGAAAAGATAAAAATTCCCTTTATTTCATTTTCACATTTACTGATCTATTGACAGGAGGTAAATGAAACGTGGGCAAGATATTTAAGTCGGAGTTTATAAAAACGTATTTTAAACTCTTGCCAGAAAATTTCAACAAACAGCAGGAAAACCACAAAAGAGTTTGCCATGATTCAACTGGCATGTTTGCACGTTTTTCAATAAAAATTACCCTACATCATGTACAGCACTTAAACAGAAATTCTGTCCACATTTGAAAGCTGAGCTATAAAACAAGTATTCACAGTGGTGTTGAGGGGGGACGTAACACAAAGAAAAATTTACAAAAATATTTTAGCCTTGATTTTCTGTATTTTTTTTTTCAATACAAGATTAGATCCCCACTTCAGTAACTCTGCTAGACAGTTTTAACAAGATCACTGATGCCCTTCACAAGCATGTAGCTCCTCTTATTGTTTATCTATTAATGACATTCCCCTGGCACAGAAATACAGGCTTTGAATAGTTTTCTTTTTTAAATACTTAATGCTTTTTCTATTGAATTCTCAAAAATACAGGAAACTAATAGGGAGATTCTTACAGTGATTTTGAAATGTTTTTCTATTTTCCTGAAATCCCATTTGAACTAAGTTTCCTAACCAAAATTACTACTGCTTTTCAAGTACAGCATGGTTTAAAAGCGTGCAACAGACTTACTCCAAGATGATCTTGCTCCAGTTTTCGTTTCCCAATTTCCTTACTTGCTACAGCTTTTGCTCGAGCAAGTTCCTCCCCATATTTTAATGCTAGCGCTTTTTTTACTGTAACTCGTTGTTGAACTTTATGAATCTGAAAAAAAAGAAAAAATAGAAATACTACAGTAAGATACAAATTTTCAGATATGACCATACAATAAAATATAATCAGAAAAGACATGGGAATTAACTAATGATTAAAACAAAGAAAGCCTACTGCCTCCAACAATCAGGCTTCCCATTTCAAGATTTCTATCTCTAGGAAACAGAAACATTTCAAAATTAAGTTACTTGTTCCTGAAGCTTCTTGAGAAACATCTTATTGGCATTCAAGATCTTCTCTGTTGCTTGTAGCTGTTCAGCCAGTTTGTTAATCTTATTTTCAGCAATTCGAACATTCTCTCTCTTCTTGGCCTCTTGTTGCAACAAATGTTTCAAGACGGATTCATCCTTCATCAACAGAAGTCTAAAAGTAAAAAAGCCACGTAACAAATTTTTCTCCAAAAGGAAGTTTCTCAGAGCTATCGCTGCTGCTCTGAAACTCTAGTCATTTAAGAACCCAGTTGTTTTTCACTTATCAACAAACAACATTCTAGGTTTCCTCCAGATAGTCTTAACGCTCCTGAGACATTAAATACTGGCAGTGCATAGAGTAGATTTCGGTATCTCAGGTTCAGCATGTCAGTATAAAGCAGATTAAAACATTCTAGTTAGGAGGACAAGGAACATAAGCAAGTGGTGTATCTTTAATAACGTTTTTAACATTAAGACATCCAAAATGTACATGTTCTTGCTTTCTCTTAAGTAACAACCCAATTCTTCCTTAGGGCACATACACACATTAGCAGATTACAAGCCATAGTATGATTCCACAATAGCAGAGTAATTAAATATAAAAAGCTATGCATTAAAGGAAGCAAGATAAAGAGATAGATAGGTGTGAATAAAGGCAAGGTGGAAGAATGTCTTTCAATTTATGTCTGACCAGGAACCAGTTTCTTCACAAGACTGCGCAGAAATAACCAAGTGGCAACATGGAAGAGGCATGCTAGAAGAGAAAGCACACAGGAAGCGCTTCAAACAGCGTATCTGTTCTGCAGAAACAGTCACTTACATACATCAGGCATATCCCAATAAAGCATGCTACTCTCAAAGCGCACTGAGTAGTGAAAAGCATGCTAATTTTTTTTGCGTTTCAGAGTTACTAGGTGGCACAGATGATGTTCTAGTCACTGAATGTAAACACAGTTGAAAATAGTTAGCATGACAAATCATACTTAAACATTACCAACCACCACCACACAGGCACTACAATGCAATTCCTTCTGTACAGCAATAGAAGTCAAGACTGACTAGTTCAAGAGAAAAGAAATCATTTGCTTTACTTTAAATACTACAGATTCAAAAAGATTATTTACAATTTTCACCCTGCTAAGCAAATAAGGTAGGAGTTACAACAATGAAATACATACCTGTTTTTCTTAAGCTTTGCTTCTGCTTCTGTAACTTGTTTTGTCACTACTGCTATTCTCCCAATTCCATCAACTTCACTATCAGAATTTGCAGGGGATGAATTGTTCCTCAGTGGATCAGATTTAATTAAGCGTTGCTTCTCACGACTAAAACAGAGATGTTAAAAGCAAAGATGTACAGTAGTTTCAACATTTATTTTCTTGCATACTCCAAATAGTTTTAAAATCTTTAAAAAAGTAGCAGAACAAGATTTCAAGTTAAAAGAAAAAGAAACTTTCCATAACTGCAACCAGCTACTGTAAGTCAGTTAAAATCTAAGGACTTTCTTTAGATTCCTATGTTGTCTGACTAATAATGGAGTTGGGGAAAAACCTGAAGGTAATGGCAAGGTTTTCAAACTCAGGTTTTCCTTCCAGTTACAAAAACAGACTAGTAAAGGACTACAAAGAATATAGATTTTACTTTAACGATTAAACTCAGTTGTACCTGGCAATCTCTTCTTTTAAGAGTCTGTATTCTATCTTCTTATCCTCTGGTAGAGCCTCTGGAGTTCTCATTGGATCATTTTCTTTTTCTGATTTTGGAGGGGCTTTGATTTTTGAGGCCTGTTACAACGAGGCTCAAGTCAATATTAGTCACACAAGTTTAAAATACAGCTATTAACCACTACTTTTCAGAGGCATTTCAGCACAAACTTAAAGCTGTTCAAGGCCAATTAGACCTTTTAAGCCATATTTATTTTGCCAGTAATTAAATACGCATTGAATTTTAAGTGAAGAAATGAAACCAAAATATTTTACAAATGCTATCTTCAGGATGTCGTCTTAACCAAAAAAATCATTTTAATTAGCTTGTGCAATCCAATTTACAATGTAATGGTCCAGACAGGAATAACATATACACTCTTGCCCATTTCTGATGTACGCCTCTATTTCTTGACCAAATTCTAAAGTTTAAATTCCATAAACAAAACAAAATCATGACAATAAACCTATTAAATGCTGATTACATTTACCTCAACGTTTCTCCTTGCTTCTTTTATCATAGATTCTAGTCCTCCAAATACACTGTTAGTTGAGTTAGACGGCTCTCCATCAGACTCGCTATCATCTGAATCATTTAATGTAACCACAACAGACTTGTGTTTTGGAAGCTGTGGGGAGAATGAAAAAAGTTTTACGGCAAGGTGAAAAAGTTAGAGACAGTTACAACCAAGCACATATTTACTAGGAAAGGAAAAGGAAGCTCAGTCCTTCTGTTAGGATGGCACACCAATTCCACATTGTAAGGAAGCATTTGTGCATCTTCACTACAAGACAGATACTGTACCCATTCTTGATATCATAACATGAAAGATACTGCAACATTTTCAATCTATTCCCTAGTATCTGCAGCATATTTACATCTCCATGGTCATAACATACAAATCTCAGACCTTTGACTACTATACTTAATTATTTCAATTGTAATGAAAATTATCATCTATCATTTGCAAGCATTTTTTTTTTTTTTTGAAGTAACTGAGCGGTAGCACCAATCAACTCTGCATTAGAGATGCTGTGGTAGACATAGCAGAACTCCCTCATCTTTCAGCCACACAGTTATGACACCTCTTGTCCCACAGTTATACTTAGCTGACCTTACAGTGAGTTGTTCAGGCAGTTGAACTGGCAGAACACCAGCAATACATAAAGAACATATGAAGAAAGTTTAATCACACTTTGCCAACATCAGTAACTGAAACAGCTCACTGAAGATCACATGACAGCCAATTCCAGCACAAAGATACAGAAACAAGTAGACAATTTAGATTAACCTCAGATGCTCTGGAGTTAGTTTGAAAAGAAGCAACTTAGTACACATTTCCAGGACTGCTCTTCCCATCTCCCAGTGAAGGTCTCAACAGATACAGTTACACAGTTAACCTTTACCTCAGGACAGGACCTCTTCAAAGCTCCAAGTGTCTTTAAAAGCACATACCCCACAAAAATCCCTACTTTTTAAAGTTAAAATATGCAATTTCCACAATCACTTCTTTTTAATATTCTTTTTCTGGACAGTTCTTAGAATAAAGATCATATCTACTACTTCTGAATGTACTACAGCTGCATCATTTTTGCACCACCATAGCATAGGTAGGTGAAATTCTAATTAATATTGGTGCAAGAAAACAGAACAAAGCACTGGTCCTCTCCTCAAAAATATTGTCTGGCTGTAGCTCCATGGAAATTAAATTAATCAGGCAAGAGACTCCACCCTTCTCCCCATCTTCAGATGCCAGATACACTCCTTCCCTATCAGTGGTTCTTGGTATTAAAAGATCAAAGCTGCCAAGCTGCTTTTGGCACCGTTGTGCAGGGTAAACTGTCTCTAACTGCCTTCCTCATTTTCCTTCTGGGGGAAAAGCTAATAGTGGGGAGGGTCAAAGTCAGCTTTCCTCCAAGTGTTTTTTTCCCAGGTGTTATTTTTTAAGGTGGTTCAGCAAAGTGTTTAACAATCAGTAAAGTAACATTAGGCAACTGCCATCACACTGCCTTCAGTAAGATTAGCTTCTACCGCAGGGGAACTACAGCCTCAGCTGTAACACAGGATCTCTCTCCACAATGTTCTAAGACATATTTTCCATCTATGGTGAACAGATCCCTGAGTGCTCATGACAAAGGGTTACAAGACGTCACTGAAAAAGCAAACCAGTGTCTGTAGGCTGTTTCACTATGCAGAGGTCCTCAGCTCCACAGAAGAAATCCCAAGGCTTGTAAATTTAAAACCTCTTCTGAAATATGGTACACCATACTCAAGCGTTCAAAAGCTACTAAGCCCCCAAAACTATGAAGTTAGATTTCAAAAACCTGAAGAATTTGCACTTCCTATACCTTCGCAATTTTTAAATTTCTGGCTATATCCAACAACGCTCACAGAAAAGCTATCAGGTTTTAAATTCAAAATTAAATTCTCATGAGTTCACTTTTCTAGTGTCTAGTAAGAAAGCTGAAAAAAATAAAAATCATAAGCATGCAATACAAATTGTTTCTAAAAGCTTAAACCAACAGAACTAATTGATGTTGTGTTTTCACATCAAATTGTTTTCACAGAGAACAGAAATACCTTGTGACTAGTCTCTTGTGAACATTATTGGGCCATAAGTTTTTTAAAACACACAACTATTTTTATATATAAACATACTATATCCCAAGCTATTTTAAAAGTTATTAAGAAATGTAAAATGCTTTGTCTCTATACTCATTTTTGTAAAAAGGACGGTAGCCAAGCAGGCTGATTCAAGTACAAGATATGAATCATAGAATCATAGAATGGTTAGGGTTGGAAGGGACCTTACTAAGTTAACCATCATTAGCAACAGGTACATTTCAGTTGCAGGTTTTTTTAACATTTACATAATGCCTTTCAACAGCACAGCTGATAAGACACATTTATTATGTTACTAAAACAAACCAACAGCTCCCCAGTAACATGTGTTCTCCCTCATTTATGTAGGAGTAGTTAATGAAGTCTCAGGACAACAGAATACACAGTAATTTAAGGGTTTTTTCCTGAAGAGGTTTAGTATTTAAACAGAAGAACACTTAAAAATATAAGTAAATAGGAAATTATTATAGAAAGGATATAAGCCCAAATTAAACAATTGCTCTAGTTTTATCTAGAATGCAAAGTAAATTGTGAAGATAGGTATAGACAAAAAATACATCCATTTTAAGCATAAGAGCACAATTTCCTTACAGAAAGGAAAGCAGGCCTTGGAACGAACAAAAGAGGAATATTCAGGTCTCTACCATGTTAAGTTGTTTGGGTTTTTTTTTTCCATTGTGGAATCAGGTGATGAAGGGATCATACAGTCTATATTTATAAGCAAGAAAGCTGTTGGTCAGCTACAGCTAGATTTGATAGTGATATAATAGTCTCAAAGATACTATATATTCCTCTAAATTTAGTTTTAAAAGCTAGTTTAGAGATACCATCCACTGACAGAAAGGCGAAGGTATGAACTGAATCATACTGTTCATTAGAGAATTTGCATGGGAAAGAGCTACAACAAACCAAGCTTTGTAAGATATGTTGTTAAAATAATCACAAACTATCCACTATGTATGGTTCACTGCCATAAACAGAATAGTACATAACATGGGCTTCCAGTCTGGCGTATCACAGGCAAATATGTTTTTATAACACATTTCCAACAATCCAAGGAGATTGCAAACATCACAAATCAAGTGCTAGCTGCACATACCTCCCACGACCGTTTAAATGAAGGTCAAGTTACAGAACATGGCTTGAGATAATGTAATGAAGTCTGCTGCTGCCTGAAGAGGAGAATACTCTCTCCTGTCTTCCACCCCCACTCACAGACATGCCATCTGCCACCACTTTCCTGCTAACTCTGATGCTCACACATCGGTCACTGAAAAAAATTCAACTCTCCCCAGAAGGAAAAGTATTTTTTTTCTCCCCAAGGTTAGTTTTCTAACCAGCTGAGCATGTTAAATAAGCTAAACAATGGGACTGATACTCCAGATCCCAGTTTAAAAGAAAGGAGACAATATTTGGCCTAGAGCAGCAAGACCACCTCTTTTTTGGCACCAAACAGTGATTAGACTGGCTCACCTACCAATGAACAGCACCCTTTAGTCTGTGTTAATCTGGCAAAGAAATTCATTGAACTGTTTTTGCAGTCACTTTTAGTTCAGATTAGTGCTGGTGTGTTCTGATGCTCTCTTAAGCTGTAAATTTTTGCTTCAGTGTTGAATTCTTTCTAGAAGAGCATATGGCTATCAACGTTACTAATAATTCAGATGTTTAACAGAAGCTCCACCATTTTGTGCTATATCACCAGGAAACCTTAAGTCTATCCGCTGTCTTATTAATAGAAAGCATCAATATTTCCTTACTGTGATCACTGCTCGTGGAGGCCTTGGTACTCTAACAAGCTTTGTATTTTGTACCCGTGGCTGAGATACAGTATTAATACTGACAGCAGACAGATTGCTTCTTGGCACAGACTGCAAATTATCTGGAACAGGAGGGGAAGGTGGACCACTGTTACTTGAAGTTTCCTAACAAAATAAAACAAAAATACAGTCATAAAACTACACACTATATACAGTTATTTTAAAAGACATAAGTATAAATGAGATTGTTCCATACATATATTGGAACTTGGAATTGTGATTTAGACAAGACTATCCAAATGTGTTAAACAAATCTTGCAATTCTGCAATAATATCAGAGAGGCAGTTATTCACAGGTCAACTGCAAGAGATCTATAACCTTTTAATAAGGTCAATAAGAACCTAAATTTTCAAAGCCACAAACTTTTCTTCTCACTCCAAAAAAAAAAAAAAAA
>JAAGAY010131401.1:0-34281 GCA_011801015.1 Ardeotis arabs | reverse complement strand
TTGTCTTCTGAGAGCTGATTTTTTTTTTTTTTCAGAAAAAAAAAAATTCCCATTCCCCTGAACATACTGAATTTTCAGTACCTTGCAGTTTCATAATTCCTTGAAAAATAAAACACAAGCTGCAATTTACAATACAAATGGTGTTCTGGGGTGGTTTTTGTTTTGGTCTCTTTTAGAGAGCAGAGGGTGATCAAAATTCAGAGGATGTTTTAATGTATTTTAAGCCATCAGAAAGTCAGCATAAAAAAAGCCTGTAATCCTCATCTATCAGGTCACATTTAAGTTTTGGTCAAGATTGCCATCTAGAGGTTGACATTCAAAAACCAATGGGGTACCTCAGATCTGAAAGCTCGTTTGTTGGCTAAAGACTTTAGTAATTCTTCTCTCAAGAGCATCTCCTCTTCCTCTTCCTCATCTGCAAACGGAGGTTTTGGTGGCTGTTCAGGTTCTTCAGGGGGAAGAGGTGGAAGAGGTGGAGGTGGCTCAAGAGAAACACAAGAAATACCCTCCATGTAAAGTTGGCTCAAAGATGGTACAGGCTGAGATAAAAAGGAAAACAAGGGTTTGAAACTTGAAAATTACTACTACTTTATGATTATTAAGCAGAGGATGAGACCTAAATTATTTCATGGTTTAAAACTAATTCAAACTGTAGTGGATTTAGATGACTGTCAAAGGCTGCTGCTAATCAGTAATTACTCAAAAATAATGGAAACAAGGTTACATTTGGATAGTAAAATAGTGCACACACAAACCAAATGTAAATGAGAATTCAAAACCAGAGGTTGTCTAGCCACAGAAATATGGCTGCCTAGATAGGTTCACCCTGCTCGAAAAACAGTCTTAAATAACAAAATTACTATTTCCCTAAGTCAAAAATTCAAAAGTTGTCACGGGAGGGAATAGTAACTTTCCACTGCTTTACTAAGAAGGATAAGAATAATTTAGTAAATAAAAGTGGTGTGGAAAAAACAAACTAGTTCAATTAGGCTCTTAGGTGAGAAGACAGACAGCATACAGTTAAAATGCACAAAGTTTGAAAGAAGGACTGCGATGAGCTACATTTTTGTTCCGTTTCCCCCACCTCCAACTAAGTAACAAGTCAGAGAATAATCATATCTACATACATGGCCTAGAGATGAGAGGTAAAGCTGCCTTGCACTAACAATTCCAATTCATTATTTTTCCTTATGTGCTTCAGGCAATTTTTGCTTTCTGTTATGAAACAGCATAGCTCTAACAACGAAGAGAAAATTTTAGTTCAATAGGGAGAACTTCCATCAAACCGGAATTGGATCAGCCGAAAAAACAGCTGAAAAAGTTTTTCAAATGCAATCACAAATCTATCAAATAGTTCAAGTGAATCACCAAGTAGAGAACTGCATCAAAACCAACATCTTAATTTAATCCTAATAAGATACAAAATAAGAATTACTAACATTTTCAAAAACACAGGCCTTTCAAGGTTACTTACTGGAATTGGAGGTGGGAGTGGCAAGGCAAGTGGTGGTACTGGAGGTGGAAAATATCCTATTGGACACTCAAAGAAAGGAGGCTGCACTGGAGAAGAAGCTGTAATTAAAAGAATTATCAAGTTAAGAAATATGGCAGCTAATTCCTAAACAGCAACTCATGCTTATACTTCAACTGACTTAAGGCAGCAGAAGGAGAAGATAAATGTTTTTACAACGCAGCAATTTGAAAGGTAACACCAGACGCAACACAGTGCATTTATTTCTTACATATATGTATATAAAAAGTAGTCACCTGTCCTTTTTCTATTTTACATATGAAATGCAAGTATAGTCAAACAGTACTACTAAGGCAATGTTTCAGCCCTCACATTTGACTTAATTTGCAAGAATCTACCTTCTTAAACTAGATATCTCAATACAGTCTCCTGATTATTTGCTATCAAAAATGCAATACAAATTATAACAGCAGCCAACCAAATATATAGCTGATACTGAATTCTGAAACACTGAACTAAAGCTTGAGACGCTTCAGCAAGAGAGGATTCACGTAGCTTACATGTCCAAAACAACAGGTGCAGTATTTTAGCAAACTAATATATAGGGAAGTCTGACAAGAAAGGAAAAAAAAAAGAAAAAAAGAAACAGGTGGAATATGAAAAGCAAGAGAATAAAAATGGCCAGTATTCTTAACATTCCAGATGTTGAAATGGAACAAGGAAGCCTGAATACCTTAAAACGCACCTCAAACTTCATCATTAAATTATTTAGTCTCGAAGAGACCTCTGGAAAGCATATGCCCCAGTACAGGTGCTCAAACTAGGGCTGTCCCCAAAGTCAGGTTGCTGAGGGTCTTGTCCAGTCAAGTTCCAAGTATATTTGAGGATGAAGATATCACAATGTTTCCAGTTAACCTGTTCTAGTGTTTGTCCATCTCCTGTGAAAGTTTTCCCTTATATCTACCCAGAATTTATTTTGTTACAATTTAAGCATTGCCCCTTGTCCTTCTGTTGCACACTCCACAGAAGAGTTTGGCTCTGTCTTCTCTATAACTGCCCAGTAGGTAATTGACGACAGCAGCAAAAGCCTTCCTTAGCCTTCTCTCCTCAACAGAAACTCAGCTCTCCCAGTCTCTTGCCATAAATCAAGTGCTCCAGTCTCCAATTAACTTTATGAAAAACAGGCCTTAAAGAGTTTCCCTTAGTCAAAAAGGGTCCTCTGCTAGATTCTTTCTAATACACCACTATCTTTCTCCTACCATGAAACTAGAAAACCGATGGCAGTCTCATCAGTGTTTAAGAGCCCACTCCAATCACTCACCCATTATAGTCACAGTGCTACCACCCAGGGTGCATTTGCCTTTACCACCCAAAGCCACACTGCCAATACATTTCATTTAACGTCCACTGGGACCCCCAGCCCATTTTTTGCAAAGCTGCTGTCTACCCAGTCAACACCCTGGGGCCCTTACTTTCTACACAGCTGCTTGGGAATGTAAAATAATAAACACTACAGTACTGCAATGAGAACAGTATAACCTTGAAGACCTTTGAAACACCACTACAGTAGAGATGGAGAGGAAAGAGTCAGCATTAAAACAAGATAGAATTAGCCCACCTTAAAATGTTAGTTATATAATTGCCTCATCTCAAAAGAAAGACTTTTCTAAAATGATAGCTCATTTCCTACTTTTTAATTATTTTTACAATTCATCATATAAGAAAACTGTTAGTAAGTCTTACCTGGAGAGTTAGTTTCACTATCTGTATCCATAGCAACCTCATCATAATTATCATACTGATATATGCCTCCTGCGCTATCTGTAGATTGCTTATCCAAAGACCATCTCAAGTCTGTATCTGAAGACTAAATGCACAAAAAAAAAGTGTATATTATTTAGTTGGTCTTATGTTGTTCTTTTAGAGCAAACCAATTAAAAGTAAATTTTAGAAACAGGCCCTTATAATTTTGTTTTCTAATTGCTCGATAAATACCATGTACTTAGCTTGTACAAAAAGAGTAAATTTTAATCAAGTCCACTGCAGGCAGTAAATTAACAGGTAGTTTTAAAACTGGATCTCTTTGGGAAGTCAGGGGTGGAAGGGCATCATGATACATAGAAGCAAGTTTTAAATACCAATTAGGTCATTATGTATCTAGCAAATTGCCATGGTTATATATTTCTGAAACACTGCAAGAGAACTAAATGCTTAATTATTTCTGTTAATCTGCCACGGCAATTACCAAGAGCATTTGAACTATCCTTGTTAGAAACAACACAAAATCGCACAGGGATCATCTTCACTACAACAAAGGTTGTGTGTTTAGGTGAAACATGTTCTGATTGTTCTAAGAATGATGTCTCAGGTGGATAATCCCAGAAGGAGCCACATACCACAGCGAAATATGCCCAGAGATTGTCAACTAATAAATCAGATTGTTCAAAGAAGGCCTAACACTATATAGATGCCAATCAATGTTGAGTGAACACCAAAAATATGCAAAACGGGTAAATATGACTTCTCAATTTGTATCTTTCAAAGGCATGGAGTAGATATTTCGGTAGCTTTTAGAATTTCTACTGTTTACAGTTAAACACTTTCATCCTCAATTTTCCACTCATCATTATTACAAATGGGACTCTTCTGCAACATAACCTCCTAAGTCTCAACTGCCTTAGTTGCAGTTTCGTTTCTCATTCCAGCATCAGTAGCTCTAAGCATCTGCATCTAGCTGCAGCAGCTGTACTGATGAAAGAATTAATGCTGAAGACTATTTTTCTGTAATGTACCAATGTTTTAGAGACAGAACATTCATGATTCAAGTGCCTTTTGCTAATCTCAAGATGAGAGAATGAAGGCAGTCTACAAGTGCAGCATGATGACCACTGCAGTAGTATTCCTTCATAAATTCAACACAATTCTGTCATCCTGTAATGAGGCTGAAGTAATTGTCTTTTGTGTCCAGGCATATTTCATACCTTGACAAATTAAAAAAAATACTACAAAAAAACAAACCTCAGGTGACATTTTTGAGAGAAGCAGGCCACTGAAGTTGTATAGACACAAAAACTTTGAAATGTGGAGACAAAACTGCAATCTAAGAAGAATGCCAACAAAGTTTGCTTGATTGGTTTGTGTTAAATTACAGACTGCTCTTTGATCACAACATTCAAAATATCTTCAGGAGGAAAAAGCTTTACCACTGAGTTGCAAATGTATAACTCATACAAAACTGATGTTACCCAACCCAGAGGGAATGCTTGTCTAGCATGGGATTAAAACACTGTAAACACTGAAATACTTGGAGCTTTTTTCTTTTTTTTAAGGGTGGGTTGGGTAGGACAGATGTAGAAACAGGAAGTACATAAAGACAGAAATCACTCGTGAATCACAAACTTAACACCTGAATAACGTATGTTACCCTGCTTCTTGATCTCCTCTTTCCTCCAACTAACTTCATAAATCGATTGTACTGCTCTTCTTGATTTGAGAGGTCTCTAATTTTTCTGATTTCTTCTTCTCTCTTTCTTCTCTCCTCCTCCTCTTCTTGTTTTCTCTGGTCTTCCTCTTTTTGACGTCTGTCTTGTTCCTTTTGCTGCTGCATCTTCTTTGATGTTTTTGTCTGTTGTTTCCTCAAAGCTTGCTTGGCTTTAAATAAAAAGATATGTGATTAACTCCACCCTACCTAAATGGTTCCCCTTAATCCCAGATTCAAGAGCTCTGAGTAGATGTATGGTGTTTTAGAAGGATTAAAGGCTCATTAGCAAATGTTTCCCATAACGTACTGTTTCTTATTTCAGAGGTCATGCTATTAGTTGTCATTTTAGTAACATTAAACTTATTACCTGTAGTACTAGGTTTTTTTGTTGAATGTGCTTTTGTACTGGCTTTGACTTTCTGTGTTACACTTTTCGTTTTTGTTAATTTTTCCTTGCTTTCCTTCAACACTTGTTGTTCTTTTTGCTGCCATTTTTTACTAGCAGACTGAAGCGCAAGAAGCCTAAGTTGCAATTCAGACATCTCTTCCTCATCATCAAACAGCTTCTTGAAAAGAAAAGAAGAAAGGATAAGACAAGCCACAAAACATCATTTAATAACTAAATCTTTTTTGAAAGTCTTTTGAAGTCTGTCCCAAAATTTTTACCAGGAGAAAGCTTAAAAAACCTACTGTACTGTGTCATACTTTAAGAATGGACTGTTTCTATTACTGAAACATTTATGAACTGCAATTTGGAAAAAGCCATTAAGAGTATCATAATGCAATTATGCCTCACCTATGGAGGAATACTTTCCTACCTTTTCAGATGTTACATCTGAACTGCTAAGTTTTCGCACTGATGTTTGTTCTTTGTCTTCTGCACCTTCCAAAAGAAAAACACCATATTTTTGAGTGAGCATATGTCATGAGACAGAGCTACATTAAAACTATGTACAGAATTTAATCCATACAAACATATCACTGGTACATAGTGTAAAACAGAATAGCAGTTGTACGTATAAAAACACATTAGCAAACATCACTATAACTTGGCATGTCTGATGAGATCCACATCATCGTGACATCATAAGCCTAGATGGGTGAGATTTGTCATTTTTTAATAATTCTCTGTCTTAAGGTTGACACATGCTTCCCCAATAAGCAGACAAAACCAGATTTGGAGACAAGGGGAAAAGAAGACTTCTTGCCATCTGTTCTACGCTACCATCTCATATCAGCTGCTGTCCTGAGCATCTGATTCCACGGGGCGGGGGGAAGAGAGAGCAAGAGAGTCTCTCACTGGCCAACCCCACTTACATGCTGAGCATTGTGTCCATGGTATGGAACGCTTCCTTTGGCCAGTTTGGGTCACCTGTACTGGCTATATCCCTCCCAGCTTCTTGCACCTGCACATTAGTGAAAGCTTGGAAGCTGAAAGTCCTTGGCCTCTTTAGCAAAACCTAATAACATCAGTGTATTATCAACATTCTTCACGTACCAAATCTCATACTAAATCCAAAACACAGCAGCTACTGGGAAGAAAACTAGCTCCATCCCAGACAAAACCAGGACAAATATAAAGGCCCAAAGCCGCACTAAGCACGCACTTGCTCCATTTCATGCCAAAGGAAAACAGAAGTTACCCTATGAAAGTTAATAATAAATAGTAATGCTTTCCTGATAAACATTAAGATGTTGACATACTAATTCATTAGACTGCCCAAAAGACATATATCCATGTGATTATTACATAATATATATACACATTAACATATTATAGTTTATATATAATATGCATAATGCTGTATATTATATACTATTATATAATTTAATTATTATAGCTAATAACTACTGATTTAATTGATAGTAAAACTATAATTATGTAATTTATATATAACCACACATATATATGTTTATGGGCATCAGTTTTCTCCTTCCATTCCTTTACAGGCTGTCTTCATCTATCATTCTAACTTTCAGTGTCCTAATCCCACCTTTCTTCATCTTCTTACTAATTACTCACCCATGTTCATAATCCATCCATTTACTACTTTGTCTCTTCCCACTCAAATTGATAGTTTACACACATTGACAAATTAGCTAACATAATATAAGTGATATCCACGTGCACACCCTCAACCACAACAAACTCTTATCAGAACTAGATGAAGCCTCAAACCACCAAGTGTGCAACTACCTGCCTTATTTCGCTATAGACTTAAAAGTAAGCCCAAGGACTTTTACTGCAGGTCAGCTGGACATAACTTGTTTCTCACTCACTGGTTCATGCATCCGAGCAATTTTCCTCTTTGGCCTGCAGTTCAGAACTACCAGGACAAGATATTTATTCTACCCTTTGGCTACATTTCTCTACAAATCCTTTCTACTTCTGGCCCACCATTTCCTCACTGTTCATGAATATCAATTACAACCAAAAAAATTCTGGTGAAAATTTCTCATACAGGCTTGTTACACTGAAGAAAACACGTAACAAAGATGTGTCTCAATGTTATATTTTCAGTTAAAAAAACTCCACATTTTGCTTCTGCAAAAAAGAACAAGGGAAAAACAGAAGGAAAACTAAATGAGAGCAAATGATTTCTGCTGTGATCAGCAATTAAAACCTCTAAGTCTTGTCCTCGTGCTTTCCGCCAAACTATCAGTTAGTCTAAGAGCATACATTAGTTAAAAAACAAAACAAAAAAAAACACCCACAAAAAACATACTCCCAAGCATCTTTTTGTAATTCAAGGAATTGCATAAACCAATAATTAACTCATTAAATCTGTAACTTAAAATGTTTTAACATTTTAATTAAAATTATTATTTTAATTAAAGTAAAATTTTCCCAACCACCTAATAAATATGATAGACAATAGGCAAGCAAAAAGAACTTTACAAGCTAAAACAACTTTCCAAGTATTTACCTTGGCCAGATTCTGTGACTTCAGATTTTTGTGATGACTGTTTTGTTCCTTCTTTGCCTTTTTTTAATCTGCTCCTCTCAGCTGGAGTAGGCAGTTTTTGTCTGAGAGGTTTCAGTTCAAACGCCTGAAAGGCTATAACCGGATTTTTCTCCTCAGGAGATACTTCTTTTATAACATCCATTGTAATACTGTCGTTTTCTACAGTTATTTGGTCCTCAGTGTCTGCTGTTTTACCATCATCTTGTTGTTCACCTTCTTCCCTGTTGCTCAAAGCCAGTCTTTCATCTTTATTAATGTACTCAAGCTCTAATTGTATCTGCTTATACTTCAAAAGCAGATCCTCAAAACTTTCTTCCACAGAGTTTTCATTTTTAGAAGAGTAGTTCTGCTTTCTAGATGGGGACCTTCCAAAAGTTTTGGCTGAATGACTGGTCAAGAAAACTAAGACAAGAACACGTATAACCTTAAAACAGTTGTGATATGACCACTGAAGACTAAATTATAACAAACAGAACTTAAGATCATTCTCATATATTTCATTTTAATTTTACCTTAAGGCTAGCTTGAAAAATATCTCTTGCAAGTATGAGCAGCATGTAAAAGATGTATCTATTATTATATATTGACACCTTAAATAAACATTTTCTCAAACCAACAATTTATAATATCCTACTTATGACAAGAATTTCATTAATTGCTGAGAGGTCTTGTCTCTTGCTCAGGCCACCCTCCCAGAAACAACAGCTGTAATGCTGAGGAGGTTCCCTATCACAAACGGTAAGTCAGACTTCCAGAATTTGTAACTCAAGTATTGACTGCCCATCTGACATTCTGAAAAAGACAGGTTAAATTCATTCTCACTCATATTATCCTTTCATAAAATGCTAAGTCTAGCCACAGCATAATTACACACTGTAGTAACTGTAGCTCAACAAATGAGGTAAGGCACAGAATAATCAACAACTGAAGGGAATAAAAAAGGTGGCTAAAGACTTGCAATCGAAACATTAAAAAAATATTAATAGAGGATTGGGAATTACTAATTACTCAGAAAAGGTTGTCTATGCATGCTCAAGGGACAGATTTTCTTGACAACATGTTGTCCAAGGCAGGTAACGGAAATATTCTTAGGTAACGGCATCCAGAATAAAAGTTCTCACTGCTAGAGGTTCACGTCCTCTTACCTTAACCTGCCGCCAGGAAAGCTAAACTAGCCTGTGAAATAATTATGCTCAAGGGGAAATCTTTTAGGATACCAAGTCAGGTTTGACTCATTCGACTTTCAGTATCAACCCCACTGTGATAACAGCTGACTCACAGCCAGTTATGCGAAATGCTTTTTCATCAACATCATCTCTTAAAACAACAAATGGAGTAAAACTAAAAGCTAAAACAGGTGTCCTCTGAATGCAGACATACTGAATCCAGAGGAAGATAACTTTTTATCTTCTTCTGCTCATAACATGCATCAACTTGTATGTTTTGCTATGCTAACGTCTAACGTAAGTATGAAGTACCTTGTAATGTATCCTACAAAACCAACATCAGTAATATCAGGAAATGTTTTGCTATACAACACTTTCTTTAAGCTTCAGCACAAAAAGCAGAAATTGGTAAACGACAAAATCCAGAAGGCAATCAAACAATCTATAAATACGCTGAAAGTACGAAGAGCTGTGTGCAGTATAACACCAAATTATGTAATAAGCAATTTTCCAAATTAACTTCCAACACATTTCTACTTCCAAAAAGACAAGTACATTAGTGATATTGTGAGTCACAGGGAAGTTGAAGCTAATTAAGTGATTTAACATCATTTATGAAACTAAGTTTAACTACTATTTGATATTGAAATACTTTAATAGTTTCTGGAGTCATCTAAAGTTGACTAACAAGACAAAGCTTTGAGATGGTTTTTGTGCTCAGGATACTAAAATTGCTAGAGCTCCCACAATGAAAATTAATCAGAAATTCTGTGTTTCACATATGTAGAAATTGGTTTTGTATGTAGTTCTACACACAATATGCAAGACTACATGGAGTGCTATGAAAGGTAGAGAAGCACATATACATTAAAACAATAGTTATTCTTCAATTGACTCAAGAGAAACTTCATCCTACAACCATAAATAAATAAATAAATAAATAAATAAATAAGAGATAAACTGAAGAAACTAGGGGTTTAGAAGTGAAGAAAAAAGTACACTGGGAAGAGTTCAGAATTCAACATAAAGTCACACTTCGGCCCCATATTTCAGACTCAAAATAGCACAACTCTCTATGCAAGAATTTCTGCGGAATGACTATCCAATAGCTTCATGTTAAAGTTGCTAGGAAATAAAAGATAAAAACCCATTCAAAGCTAATACCCAAATAAAAGTAACAAGAATCCTTGAAATGTTCCAGTATGTTATTTACTCCATTTACACATATACTTCTACAAAGCATTGTGCAAAGTACTAGTTCCAAGGATAAAGGAAAAAGCTCTCTCTCTCAGCAGACACTTAAGCATTTCACTTTCCTGAGGGAATTCCAAATACCACTCCAGGCCACAAGCCTACTTGTACCAGTTGATGTGAAGGTCTCTTCTGAAGTCACACGCCCATGAACTATGTCCCTAGTCCATTAATATTAACAACATGGAGGTACCTTAATATTTAGGAATACTGCAATATCAACTCCTTTAGGCAGCAAGGATATGAAAAATAGAGAAATTACACTGAGAGCAAGTAATGGGCCTTCCTTAACTATATGACCCGTAAACAACTGAATGTCACTTATTAAAGAGTAACAGTATTAGAACCCTCTCTATAATGTTTAAACAGAAGACTGCATCTTAAGTATCAGGGCCGGGGGAGGTGGGGGGGGCGCGGAACAGGACAAAAACCCCCGACTTCCTCATTTTCTGCTCTTGGTTTCAAAAGGGAATTACTGGTTTCTGGATGCTTTTTTAATTAAAAGGAAGAAGAAGACTCTGTATCAATATCAACAAGTATTGCAAGGTCTGTTTAGGATGATCAATACATCTGCCCAGGAAATTACTCGTTACACAGAACGTAACCATTTTCTAGTACTTAAGAGTAACACTGCAAATTAAGAGATTTAAAATCCACTTTCAGCACTAGAACCATCTTACTGTGCAACCTTGGGCAAATCACATCTTCACTTGCTGCTTCTTGAGTTAAGATCCTTGAACGAAGAGTTCTTGTGAAGATTCAGTAATGCTGTAACTTTACTAGACAAGATTAAAAAAAAAAAATCTCTTTATGACTAGTTTACATATTCCATACACATTTTAAAAAATTAATTACATGGATAAATAATCATGTATCTAAAATAACACAAGGATCCAATGAGTGGTTTTCAAAGCCCTAAGTGCAGGCACAAGTAGGAAAAATTCCTGTTCCTGGGATCAGCTTGCACAGTCAAGCAAACAATGCACATCATTTGACTACTGGTACGGAGGACAATAAAACACTATAAGATTCTAAAGAATAGGTTTTAACCACTAATCCTCTCGCTCAATGTTTTATACACTTGTCTACATTTTCAGTTAGGCAACAAGGCAGTTACATCAAGTCTCTGTACTAGGCTGCCCCTAAGTCACACCTGGCATCAGTTTTTTATGTTTCTTCCTATAGCAAACCTAGAAAGCAAGAGGAGCTTTTCCTTTACTTTCACAGTTCCTAATCCTAAAAAGGAGGAAGTATTAGAACTCTATTAAAAGTCACCTAACCAACTCTAAGAGCAATCAGTGGAAAACATCCTACAAAGAACGCTTGGTAGGGCTTTATAAAGAAATAGAGCTTTTCCTATGTTACCCAAACTCCTATATAAACCGCATTCTGTGCATACAGTCTCAGTTCAACTTAGGTTTAGCTTTAAAGTTAGCTTTAGCTATGTGTAACAGCTTCTGAAGGGCTGGAAGCAAAAATGAAAAAAAAAAAACAGTGGATCCCTCATTGCCCAATAAGGGAAATTAACAAGCTTAGGGTTTTAGCTTTACAACAGTGACACTTTAATTACATACATTAAAACTGCCACACCAAAGACTGACCCCACTTCACAATATTCACACTTCGGGCTAAAAAAGCAGCCACCTGGGATCCAATAGATTATGGCTTTGTTTCAGGCTACACTTTTTACCTACGTGGGACTAATCGGCCAGCTTGCAAGCCAGGTCATGGCAATAATCCGGCTTCCCAGCAGCCTCTCCATGAGAGGCAAAGCCCGCTGCTCCATCCAACCCCCAGGAGCGGAAGGGGAGCCTCCCTCCCCGTCACCCGTACGGCAGTCCTAGCGCCAGAACGGGAGCGAAAAGCGTCTCTTCCCCAGGCCTTTCGGCCACGTAAGGCGGCAATGACACACCCAGGCCCACCCCAGCAGCACGGCCTCCCCGCCTCCGCTCCCTCTCACGTCTCAAGGATACATTTTCGAGGCGAGGGCTCCCTCCAGCCCTGGCTGCTACTAAATCCGGCACCGCCTCCCCCTCCGGGCGGCCTTCCCGGAGGGTTGCCTCCCCGATCGCCGCTGCCTCGGCCCCTACCCCAGCGCCCTCCGCCCCTGTAGGGCCGGCCTCGAAAGCGGAATCGGTCCAGCGCATTGTGGCTGCGCTCCCAGAAGGAGAGCCGGGGGCCCGACTCGGAGTGCGAGCCCGACGACATCCGCGGCGCCGGCATGGGCGGTGGATGGGAGCGGAACGAGTCCTTGGGCCGATAGCCGCCGTGGCCGTGTATGTGCCCCATCTCCGGCGGGGGCTGGTGCCGCGAGTGGGGGAAGCGCCGACCAGAGGAGGAGAGGGAGATGCCCCCGCGGAGGCCGGGAGGCGGCCTGCGCCTCGAGTAGGGCCTGCTGCTGACCAGACCGCCGCCGGGCTCGGAGCCACCGCCGCCGCCATAGGGCCCCAGGCCGTTGTTGTCATCGTCGCTGATTTCGCCGTCTTCCAGCTCCCCTTCTTCCTTCGGGGAGAGCCCGCTAGGATCCAGCGCCGCCTCCGCAGGCGCGGCCGCCGCCTCGGCGGCCGCCATGGGGCCCAGGCCAACGGTCTCAGCGAGGCAGAGCGCGACGCCGCCCGCCCCAACCGCTCGGACGGTTTCGTTTCCTGCGCAGGGCGGCCCCGCGTCGCGACCCCTCCCCACCGCCCGCCCGGCTCTGCCCTGGCCCCCGCTGACTCTCGCGAGACCGCACCCCGTCTGCTCTGCCCGGGAGGGGAGCGGGGCTGCGGCACGTCAGGGAAAAAAGAAAGGGGGAGGGGGGCGGGGACGGGACACGACGCTCCTGGAGCGCGGAGCATCCTGGGTAATGTAGTTCCTAGAGCGGGAAGAGGCCATGTAAGGTAGGGGGCGGGAAAAGCCCGTGGCTCAGCCTATAGCGGGGCGACAGCAGTGAGCGAACGCCAATGGGAATTCGGCCCGCCATGTTGGTAACGGAGGCGAGGGGGAAGGCCGCCATCTTGTTGAAGGGAAGGGAGCTGTCTGGATAAGTAGGGTGGTGAAGCGTTGCCGACCAGCGGCATGGTGGCCGGCTGTGCTGGTCTCTACCACAACAGTATCAATGGCAACTTCCTTTAGCACCGTCCAGGGCAGCGCCAACCACGGCGATTCTGGGGCACGGGTCCTCCTGGGTGCTTATTTGCCTGAGCTGCAGACCCTTTCTCCTTGGTGGGCCGCGTGTCCTGCCACCCCCCCAAACGGTGCATGGGCCTCTAAAGAAGGAAAAGCAGTGGGTGTTCTGGCAGTGCCCAGCACTCTGGTAGGCATCGTTAATCTGCCAGCTCTCTCCCAGTAACTAAAGAGCTGTTAAAATTTTTAAGAGGGGGGTTTCTGGGAAGCTGTCCCAATCTGTAATTGCTTTGAAGTTGAGATTGGCCCTAATGGCTTCTGTGACAGGAGTGAAAAGCGAGCATCAGAGAGGGTAAAGCAATTACATAAACTCCTTAAACCATTTGTTTCAGTTTCTGTTCTCTAAGTTTGAGGGCTCTGCTCTGCTGTTGTTGCCTGTTTCAGGGACTCTGCCTCCTACCGTGGTGTTGTCAGGCAAGCAGTGATGGCTTTCCTAGGCAGAAAGAAAAACTTTATTTAAATTAAAGACTTTCAGCCTTTCTAAGTCGAATTGGTGCTTCCTGGAAAACTCACAAAACTTGGCTTTTAAAACTTCTTAGCACAGTCCCTGACAGTTTCTTTGATCAATGATTGTGCATGCTAAATATCTTTGCAGACTTGCCATGGTTCTTAAACTTGGAGAAAGACTGCTGCCTTTTTGTGCTTTTCCTTCAAGGTTGTTTTGTTTTTTTTTCAGTGAATAATGTGCTACAAATAACAAGTACGAAAAATAAAATTCAATATCATGTTATTGTTTATTTTTCTTCTTTCCCTTTCTCTCTGTATTTTCTTTAGATCCACCAAGAATAGGAGAGTGGATAATGCATATGCTTTGTAAAGTCCAAAATGTTGTGCCAAACGAACTTTTTTTTTTTTCTCAAAATACTTTGCATCCTCTTGTTTTGACCTAACTGGACAAACTACATGACTCAGAATAGGTATTGTGCCAAGGACTTGACTTCATACAAAACTCAGGGTAGAGAAGTCTGATGTCTCTAATTTCTTCTATTTAAAACTGTGGATTCTGTTAAGATATTTACAAGGAAGAATGAAGCAAGGTGAAAGTTTGCTTTTTTTTTTAAACAGGTATCCATCATAGTACAGTAGTGTGTTATTTGTGTCAGTTCTATTCGAATAGATGTTCTTTCTAGAAATCATGCTTCATTGGTGGCTTATACTGTTTTACATATCCCACAGTACTAAAAACATGTGCAAATACGGCACAGGACCTACTGAAAACAGCAGCTGGAGGTCAGCCAGGTTTCTTAAACAGTGCTGGGTGCCTATGTCCATGTCAGAAATCTGATCCACGATGGTTACAAAGAAGTTTCAGTATCACTACATGTAAGCTGCAGACATTTCCCTCCCAGCGGACATTTGTTTACTTGGGCATCCCAGAGGTTTGCATATATCTGGTTCCAGTTTCCTTCATGAAGTTAGTTACCTTTATTTCTAAGTGTTTTCACACACCAGTAGGAAATTAGTATCACTGTCTTTTAGAGTGGGAAGGAGAATGTTTATAGAACAGTTAGGTACCAGCAAAAAAGCAGCAGCTCTATGGGAAATTAACATGATGTGGGTATTCCCACTCTATTGATTGTTACTGTATGTCTGCCCTCAGTTCATCCAACAAGCGTGCTGAATTTATTCAACAATGCTGTATGATCTGTATCATAAATTTCTAGCTAAGATACTTAACCGTCTGAAAAATAAGATCCTGAGAATCTTCCAGTGGTTTTGCATATCCTAGGGTATCATATGTCCCTTCTTTTATTTCAGTCATCTGATACTGCCTGCTTTTTTCTCTCTTCTAGAGTTATCAGGCAAGTAATTTTATGTCTAAATTTTCAGGAAGAAGCAGATTCATCAACTGTATTTATCACTGTTAATAAACAGAGAAATTGATAGTGTTAAATTATCTTCTGTAAAAGGAATAGAGGGACCCATGTGAAAAATAATGTGTTGATGTGATGGTTGTGGTATCTACACATTTGAACAACAGACCATAAACATTTGAAAACTGCAAGGGAGCTGCCACTTAAAGAGAAAACATTAAGAAACTTCCCTGCTTATGGCATGGTGATAGATGAAGAATTTTTTTGTAAGGTTTCATTGCAATGTGTAAATTTAAGACAAAAATTTATCTTAGCTGCATTTGACTTCATGCCTTTGAAAGAGATTATAGTGTTGCTGGAGAGCAAATTTTTGTGTTAAATACTGAATATGTTTTCAGTAAAGTACAGAGGGAATAATTTAAAATATAAGAAAGAATATGTCTTAATACTGGAGCACAGAATTTTATTTATTCTCTATCACATTCCCTGAATATTACGTGCACCTGTAGACATGAGCAGAAAAGCACCGGAGAAATAGTATATTTGTGCAGATGTACGTGAATTACTGGAAGTTGTGTACATATGCAGCTAAGACTCATGGAATTAAAAGATATCTTCAAGATCTCTTCTTGCAACTCAGCTCATGCAGTTGGTAACAAGTTCTGTATTTAAACATAAATAGGGTGATTACACAGCTTTAATGCAACTGAGACTTTTGCATATTTTACAAATGTGAACTATGACCACTAGTGCATATCCAAATCCTAGCAATATTATTTCTGTTGAAGTTTTAAATATCCCTGATATAAACAGTTACCATATTCTCATTTTCTCATTATATGTGTCTCAAACTCTTTATCCAGAGCTGAAAGAAAATACTGGAGTTAGTGGTCTCAGTGACGTTTTTGCTTTAAGTGACCTGATTTCTGATCCACAAAACACTAAAAAAATCAAGTTTTTAAAGTCTGAGGCAGAAAATCAGTAACATGTTTCCCACATAAGTTAAAATTAAATGATTACAAGTAAAATGGAATCCTGTTTTTCAGAAGCACAGTCTGAGCTTTAAGGACTGGGCCACATATCAGAATATAAAAGATGTTTGGTATCTTTTGATCTCAGAATCTCTATGATTCTATGATCTTTTGATACTGTAATGTTTGGTTGAGGCTAATTACATGATTATTTTTGTTCTGTTCCTGCTTTGTAAGTGTCAATTAAAATTGTTTGATACCAACAAAAGACGTAATCTAGCCAGGTTTAAGCTTCATTCACTTTACATTAAATTGAAACTTGTATTGGTGTATTTGCTCTGGCTGGGATGGAGTTTCTTCATCACAGCCCATAATGGTGCTGTGTTTCGGGTTGGGCTAAAACCGTGTAGGTAACACACCAGTGTTTTGGCTGTTGCTGAACCCTGCCTGCACAGCCTCAAGGCTCACTCTTCTTTCCACCATGCCCATGCCCCCACGAGTGGGCTGGGGATGGGCAGGAGATGGGGAGGGGACACAGCCAGGACAGCTGATCCAAACCAGCCAAAGGGATGTTCCACACCGTGTAACCTCATGCTCAGCAATAAAAACAGTAGAGGAAGAAGAAGGATGGTGAGGGAGTTGTCTTCCAAGCTGACCATTGCTCAAAGACTGGCTGGGCATCAGTCTGCTTGTGGGAGGTGGCAAGTGATTCCTTTTGTGATGCTTTTTTTTTCCCCTCTTTATCTCACCTGTTAACCTGGTTTTAATCTCAATCCATGAGTTCTCTCGCTTTTGTTCTTCCTATTAACTGCCCTATCCTGCTGGTGGGGGGAACTGAGCGAGCGGCTATGTGGGTACTTGGCTGCTGGCAACAGCCAGCGCAGCACTGCTGTTTACATAAACTACATGCACAGTGTGTACGTGTGCTGCTAGTGCACATTCATACCCACTGGTTTTTCCCACTTAAACTTCTGACAGGTTGAACTGTAATAATTTTTATATGATTCTATATTAAACCTTTCTGGGACTAAGGAACTTCAATGCCTTTTGTTTGATTGTTTGCTTGTTTTCTGCTTGGTACTCAATTATCATGTTAAATATGATGGACTTTAAATAATGAGGATTTTATTTTTTTTCTAGTTAAGAAAATAGGAAGCAATTAAAAATTGCATTTGGGGAAAAGGTGAGGGCAAAAGCAATTGTACCTTTTCTATTTGACAGATAAATACTGCCATGGGTTGGGTTGCACACAGAATGTTGGAAGGAGAAAGAATTTAAAAAAATAAACCTCACATTAACTTGACATGAATTTTTTTTTTCCTGATGAGGTGGGTGGAACTGTACTATATAATTTTAATGTTCATCTATATCAAGTATAATATCTTTCTTTTTGTTAAAAGCACTTTAGAAACATATGGAAGCAATATCTTATCATGTCCTGCAGTTTTTCTCAGTTCTTAAAATTCCTCAATATAAACATTTTTAAAGTAGTATTTCCTACAGCATATACTCAGAGCAAAGGATAATGAAATTAGTCTTGGACACAAGTCAGAAGTTAGTGGTTGCAACAATAAAAGGCACCTTTACTAGACATCTTTTTTGGACAGAGGGAATGAAGGGTTACCGAGGGGTGGTTGTTTGCTTTTATTGGTCGCAGGCGAAGATGTGAGGTGTTGGAGACACAGGGGATGAAAGTAATGACTCCTCCTTTTTGACCAGGAAAGAAAAGTTTTCTTTATCTTAACCTGTCCTTTAGAACTGTGAGAATTTCTGGATGACTGAGACTGCATTTTTTTTTTTTTATCTGGGAAATAAATGTCTGGTCATTTCCCTTTACATGAATTCCACATATTACTTAAACAGTAATTTCTCAAGTGTAAATACTGCAGAATGTATTACCCTACTCCCTGTGTATTTTGACAAAATGCTTTTCAAGTAAACCACTGTTTCACTGGTGTTATGGAATAAACACACAGCCACATTTGCAGACTCTGATCAGGCAGGAGTGAGTTTCTAGAGCTATAGGAGAGAGCACAAAGTGACAGAGGCTCAGCCCTCTCGATACAAACTCTGACAGAAAACAAAAGCGCTGGGGCTTATATACATTTACGGCAGATACAGGCTGCTGCTTTGTGAAGGGGCCTGATAGGACAGAGCAGGAGGAAACTCTTTTACAGCGGTTGTACAGCGTGTTCCTCGTAACTCAGAGTCTGCAGCCCTGCAGCCTCGATCTCCACCCATTCAGCTCATCCATCTTGGGATGCTGCTGCGTCCTTGACCAACATTTGGCGTAGGCAGGCCTGCTTCCACATTCCTCCCTTTGAGACCTCACAGTCTTACAATCCCAAGAGACCCCCCCAGAGCGCAGCAGACAAGCCGCAGCCATCTTACAGCTCTGCTGCCAAAGACCAATCATCCTTCACACTGTCACACCTTGTCATCTGCTCTTGCCTCTAGGCTGGGGTGTCAAGCCACATTTCTTCTGGATTTCTTCTTCTCTTTCCACCTCTGTTCATTGCATGTCAAGGGACACGAGTCCCATCTGCAAGGCCAGGGTTAGTGTGGTTACAGCAGTATCTCTGCATTTCTTAATACACAGTTTTACTTACAGAGAATTATTTGAATAAGCACATACAGTACAACCAACAGCAGTGATATGAATAAAACACTGTACAATTTCTTTATACCTAGCAACTCTACATTTTACAATGTTTTCAAACCAGCTCCAAAGTTCCAGTTATTTGGTTGTTTTGCTTTGGCTGCCTCTTTAATATGTTCTGCTCAAGTCATGAATGGTTTCAGAATTGACTGGGAGAGAGGTAAAACATTCCTTTCCAGTTAAGGTGCATATTTCACCTTTATAAGCCAGCATAAAGTCAAGTGTTAACCTGTTTTGAAGGAGGACTGTGTGGACAGTGGTGATTGCAGTAATTATCTGGTAAGAATCTGCAGTGTTACTACCAATTTGCTTTAAATAAACACTAATAAACCATTTTTAATGGCTGTTGCCACCTCATAAATGGGAAGTATAATAGTCCTAATTTTTTCACACTCTTGCCTTTTCTGACATAGCTTGCCTTTTCTGAGGATATTCAGAGGGGAGAGATGACAAATATCAAACAGCTGGCATTATGTAACATGATCCAAAACAATCCTGTGGGAGCCATGGGTATGCAAAAGTACCACTCATGAAATAAGGTCCCAAGAAAGTATGTATAGAAGATGATGTCAGCTCACAGTCTTGTGAGTTATCAAATAAACGTCTAGTATCATTGTAACAATTAACAGCTTTGGTACAATTACTGTGTCACATGTAGCATGTTGGATTTGCTTTCAAGTAACAAGTGTTCCCCAGGGGCATCCAATCCTAGGTGGCAAGCAGGAGTTGAAGCTTCATGCATATTCATGTTGGATCAACTCACATCAGTTCCCATGTATTGTCACTTGAGATAATCTTTGACAAGAAATTTCTGCCCTCTGGGGATTCCAGACTGGTCTTCTTACTGATAATTACATACCATAGGAAGCGTGGGGACACAGTCACTAGAGTGACAAGGGATATGGAAACACACCCAGCATTTTGAAACATCTAAGTCTTTAGCATAATGGTAGGCCAACTGAAGAAAGGTATTTTAATAGTTAATGTGATTATATAAAGACTTTAGATTCTTGGAAGACAGGGCATCTTTATGGGTTCCATTCTGTTGATCTTGAGTTGTCTGTGTGTCACCTTGGTGTAGACTGAAGTCTCCAGATTCCCAAAAGTGGCACGTGCAGAGGCAGGTTCTGGAAGGGCTTCTTTTACCTGTGAGTGAATAGTCCTCACACATTTCATTAGACCCTTTCAATAATTCAATATAACATCATCAGTAATCTGTAGCTTGGATCAATGAGGTGGCTTAGATGGGATATGCAGTAACCATATTGGTTTACCTATTACAACTTCATATGGGGGTACTGCTGGTTTTTATTCACTGTACTCTTGATGTATATTAGGACCAATGGTAAAGTGTCTGGCCATTCAAAGCCAGTTTCTTCACAAATTTCGGCCAGTCTAGTTTTTGGAACTGGATTACTCCTTTCAGCAGCTCCACAGTATAAATGCTCTTGGATTCCTAGGGCTTTACAGACCACCTGGACAACTTGTCCTGTGAAATGGGTCCCTTGCTTGCTATGTAGTACAAGGGTATTCCAAAATGAGGCATTCTAAGAAAGATGGGGAGAAACTCTTTAGCAGGGCCTGTTGTGATAGGACAAGGGCTAATGGTTTTTAGGTAGAGGGAGGTAGACTCAGACTGGACATAAGGGAAAAATTGTTTACATTGGGGGTGGTAGAACACTGGCACAGGTTGCCCAGAGAGGTGGTGGATGCCCCATCCCTGGAAACATTCAAGGTCAGGTTGGACAAGGCTCTGAGCAACCTGATCTGGTTGGACATGTCCCTGCTCCTTGCAGGGGGGTTGGACTGGATGACCTTTAAGGGTCCCTTCCAACCCAAACTATTCTATGATTCTATGATTCTCTCAAGAGTTTCTGTATGACAGTAGCAGCATCTGCATTTCTACCTGAGCAGGCCTCTTCCCATCCCAAGAACCTGTTTATGATGACAAAAATGTATTTGCTGTTACAGTATTTGGGTATCGGTATAAAATCCATTTGCAAATTTACAAAGGAGCCTCATGGTTTTGGGTGTGCTGCAGCCTTGGTTTTGACCCTTCGACTGACGTTATGGACTAAATAAACAGGACAAGTGCTGCAGTATTACTGTGCTCTTACAGAGATTTGAAGCAAACCAATCTTGTTGTCCTGCTGCAATCACCCCCCATTTGCCAGTTGTCATAGTTTAGCCCCGTTCGGGACCAAACTACACAGTCTCTCACTCGCTCCCCCCACCCTCCAAGGGAACAGGGAGAGATAATACAACAAAAAAGGCTCAGGGTTTGAGATAAAGACAGGGAGAGATTCTTAAAGTGACCATTATGGGCAAAACAGACTCAACTTGGGGAAAACTATTTGTTTATTATTAAAACCAAAGCAGGATAATATGGAAGAGAACAAAACAACTTCCCCCTACCCCTCCCTCTTCCCAGGCTTAAACTTAATGACCATTATCTTTACCTCCTTTCCCTTCCCATGCGGCACAGGGGGAAGAGGGAATGGGGGTTATGGTCAGTTCATCACACGTCGCTTTACACCACTCCTTCCTCCTCAGGGGAAGAACTCCTCACATTCCTCCAATCCTCCAGTGTGGGGCCTCTCCCACAGGCTACAGTTCTGGATGAACTGCTCCAGCATGAGTCGTTTTTCCACGGGGTGCAGTCCCTCCAGAACGGCTGCTCCAGTGGAGCCTCCATGGGCCACAGCCTCCTTCAGGCATCCGCCTGCCCTGACATGGGGTCCTCCCCGGGCTGCAGGTGGATCTCTGCTCCTCCGTGGACCTCCATGGGCTGCAAGGGGACAACCTGCTCCACCATGGTCATCACCACAGGCTGCAGGGGAGTCTTGGCCAGGAGCCACATTACTCCTCGCCATCCTTCTTCACTGACCTTGGCGTTTGCAGCCATTCCTCTCATAAAAAAAAAATTCTTCACAATCGGCAGGCAGACGCCGCTCAGGTTCTCTTCACATCTCCTCTCCACTTCTTGCAGCTGCACCGAGTGGGGCCCAGTTGGCCGCCCGGCCGGAGGTCAGAGGGTGAGGGCCGCAAGGCCCACAAGGCTCGCGTCTCCTCCTCTCTACCCCTGCTCAGCTGCTTCACATCTTCTCTTTTTTTAATTTTTGCCCTTCTTAAATACATTATAGCAGAGGCATTATCAGGGAACATTCTGCCACCAATTGGCTCAGACCTGGCCAGCAGCGGGTCTGCCCTAGGCCTGGCCGAGTCCACCAGACAAAGGGGAAGCTTCTAGCAGCTTCTTACAGAAGCTGCTACCGTAGCCCCCCCCCCCCTAAACAAAACCAACACACCAGTGGGGGCCACCAGGTGGGTCACACCAGCAAGGTAAGGGAGGAGAACCTGAAGTGCAATGTGGTGGCCATCCGGGAGGTGCCACAAGGAATCAAGTGCAATGTGCTGGCCAACCCCAGCACAGCCAGACAGCGTTTTTGTCTCTTGAAGCGAGGTCCTATAAAATTCTGAGTTCTGAAAGAGAAGCAGGCAGTGACTGTGTTGTGGAAAGGCTGATGAGAGCATGTTCAAGAGCCTTCTGGCCAGAAAGGCCCACTGTGCTTGCCGATTGTTCAGTTAAGGCATTTTCTCGTGTGATATCATTATAAGGAAAAGCATGAGTTTAGCATTTTGGTATTGCTAAAAGAGAGGGTAATAATAATGCTTCTAGAAGAGCTTCAACATAGCAGCTGTTTCAGATAGGAGTGCCAGATGATGTTAAGAAGCTGAGTTGTTTTCAAAGGTGCCCACAGTTATGCACAGCTCCAACGGCATATCAGCAATCAGTGAAACGCTGATTGCTATGGGGGACTGATTGCTCTTGTGCAAGTACAGAGGCACGAGTCAGTACAAGAAGTTCTGTAATTTGTGCTGAAGATATGGTTGGCAATGAATAAGCTTCTAGCCCATTGGGGGCAGTACAGACAGTACACCCTGCAGCTGGATGCCCTGTGGGGCAGGACAAGATGCCATGGAGACAGGACAAGACCCATCTACAAAAAAGATTATTCTGTAGGGGAGCATCTCTGAGGTCGTGAAGGGGTGCCAGGGGTTGTTCTGTGACAGAAAGACAGTTGTGACAGTCTCCATCAGCAGGGGCGGGACGTAATGCTGCAGGGTTAAGGACAGAACAGCAGGAGAAATGTTGGCTGATGTCAGGAATCATTTTCATTGGAAAATATCTTCGTGTGAATTGGAAATATGCTGGGTTTTCTCTTTTAACATGAGGGTTGTAACTGGATGGGGAACAACAACAGTTAGGGCATGACCCAGGACCAGAGTATCCAGGGGGTGGTTTCAATCAAAGACAGCAGCAGTGACTTTCTGTGATTTCTTTGGGGTTTTTTTTGTTTTTTTTTTTTTCCATTGGATGTCATTCCATACCAGCTGAAAAGGACATCCCATTGGACCTGGGCCACCAGGTTGCCTGAGTATTTATACTATTAAACATATCAACAAGGGAGACAGACTTTCAAAATTAATGCCTTATAGAAGTTATACTAAAAAAAGAAGTATGTATGTTACTTCACAGTTGGTAGCTGTGAAAAGTGTTGGGATTGCAGTCCTGGATAATTAAACTGGTGTGTAAAGAGGTGTGACACAACCCTCAGTGCCAGGACAATTTTTTTCAGCTTTCTTGCAGCATGTTACTGTTATACTTCAGCCTAATCTGAACTATGAATATGTAGGAAAATTAAAGAATTTGAAGTGTTTTATCCAGCTCCAAAAACCTTTTCTTTAAACTATTTTCAGGAAAGCTCAGGAACCTTAACTCAGCAAGAGAACAGAAGTAGAAGGGGATGATATTCACAGAGGCCTCAGTTAAAAGTGCAGAAAGCTAATATTTTATTATTTTGTCTACTTTACTAAAAAAGTGGGCTTGGGTCCAGTCCCTGGCCTCCAGGCCAACTGGTGCTTAGAACTAACCCACTCTCTAGGGACCTCCTGGAAACAGCTGGTTGGAGCAGTCCAAACACAGCTGGAGAGTAAGTTTACAATTAAGCAGTGTCGATTACAGAGAGGTCAGTGCTTGAGCTGCACCCAGGTCCTGTTTATTTATTTAGCAGGATAAATTTATCGCCAAGGTCTTCTCTTAATAAATGGAGAAAGAAAAATTTCTCTACTGGCTATTTCAGTTCACCTAATGCCAGCTAACTTCAGAGTGGGGACACGTAGGAGAAATCTTGTGTTAATTAATAGGAGGAGAGTGGCTTCTATAGGCTGAACTTAATTTTTTTATATACAGGTGTCCTAAGACAATGAATCACGAACATCATACCCTTAGCCATCTGTGCAAAAGTGTTAGTACCTTACATAAGCCAGCAGCTACCAGTGGCCTGATCATTGTATGGAAAACATTTCATTTTAGTTCTATTTTGATGTGAGCATTTTCTAGTGAAACCATAAGATCAGTTTGCAGAAAAAAAAAATTCAGAAGCTCTTCTGTGTGGCAGTACTGACTCTGAAAGAGTTCTCAAGTTTGCAAGAGAGAAATATAAAGCCTTTGACAAAAGTTTGAATTTTTAGGCAAATAAAGGTGCTTTTTAATGCAAGTACTTAGCTCACAAAGACTGGAACAGCTCCAGCTTGCCCAAGGCTTACAACTAAATTAGTGGCTGACATAAGAGAAATTAAACATATAAGATGAATTCCAGAGAGTTGAACAGTCTCACAAGTGGGCGGCTCAAATAATTAACATAAAAGCAGACTAAATGAAGTCTCAAGACAGAAGAATGCAAAATATATAAAAAAATTATGATCCATTCTACTAAAATTATAATGGATGTTAAAAATATTAACTTTTTATTTATGTATTCAGATTTGTCCTGAGAAGATTTTGTTTGAATCCAAGTTGTTATTCTTTCTGCGTTCACATCACCCAATGTCTATGTCATCAAGAAAAAATATCAAATGTAGCAAGACGTGGCTCCTGTGAGATAACCTCCAGCTGTTCTAGTGATGTCCTAGACTTCCCAAAACTGAAGTATCTCAAATTTATGTGCAAAAGCAGAGCACTAAGTTTTGTTTATTTTTGTTGTGACCACGCTAGGGAATAAATACAGACTCCTTTCACAAATTAAGAATTCCTCTTATTTTTTTTTTCACAGCAAGTA
Source organism: Ardeotis arabs (assembly GCA_011801015.1). Lineage (NCBI taxonomy): Eukaryota > Metazoa > Chordata > Aves > Otidiformes > Otididae > Ardeotis > Ardeotis arabs. Next base: position 9,215 of record JAAGAY010131401.1, on the reverse strand, counting down.
AAAAAACCCCAATATTTTCTGAGATTAAAACAGTGGTACCTTAGAGTGTTGTGTACAGTGATAGGGCGCTCTGCAACTTCAATACCAATTTATGACACTGGGTGGATCTCTGAAGTCAGGAGAACAAGGAAAGAAATCTTTAATTGATGCTGTCTTGGCATGGGAAGAGTGGATTGGGCTCCACCCTGTTTGTTAGTGTCTTGATTTTTCAGGTTTTTTTCTGCTTCATGACAGGAGGATTTGCTGTGGCATCACTTTACTGTTTGTGACTGAAAGAATAGGAATAAATTACCATGGCAAAGCAGCAAAATAGACAGCTAAAACATTCTTTCTGATTAGAAGCTTCAGTTGCTGAAAACATTGGGAATCTGCAATTCTTTGTCACGGGACTTAAGTTCATCTTGCTTTTGAAATACTTTTTCTGCACTGGCTCTTCTGAATCTGGACAGAACCAAAGTCTTTAAAGGTAAGGGATATTTCTGCGTAACTTTTGAGCACACATTGTTATAGCCACTATTTTTTAGGTAAAACTTTCCTTCCTTACTCCATAGTTTTGGTTTTCCAGGATGTCTTCACATTTCTTACATAATTATCCAGTTTCTAAAGTGAAAAAGTCTTAGCTCCTTAACAGTGTTTAAAGTTAGATGTGCAGGTGTTTGCCCCAAGTGAACCAGGACTAAAATTCTGTATTGCCAAAATCAAACATACTGTATTTGCATGAGTAAAGTATTTAATAAAACAAAAATTGTTCTTTATTAAAAAGCAATCTCCTGATATCCAGTTTGTTGGTCACAGAGAACTTGCTGCTTTTGTCTATCTGCAAAATGTAGCTAAATCTGTAGTGCACTTAACAAGTGTGTTATCCTCTAATAATGTGTCTCTCCAAGGAAATAATATGTATGCTTCCACCTTAGGCCCCCCCTCACTAAACAAAACCACAACACTGGTTTAACAGAATACTGAACATCTGTCCAGGTACTACCCAATATATAATTTTTCAAATACAACCTTACAAGTACATATTTACAACCTTCTCTAAGAATTATGGGCTTTAATTTATATTATGAACTTTATATCTTTGTAATAATGCTGCAGTGTCAGTACGAAAAATAACCCTCTTTAAAAATACATCAGACACCACTGCTATCTGCAGTAGTTTTTAATAGGCTACTACTAATGCGTAGGGTCTTCTTTGTCCTGAGACCAAATCGATACAAGGCTTCTACAATGTATGAAATGTGTGGAAGGTCCTGTAGTGCTGTAGATTTGAATCCAGGTACACCCCTGAGCTGGATAATTCCTGTATGAACTTTCCCTACAGTTTCAAGGCTTGAAGGATTTATTTTATCATTTATTTTATTACAGGATCCAGAGACTCTGCTTAGGGCTTGAAGCATCTTTTACAAATGTTTAATAAAACGCTTAATAAAACATTTCATTGTGTATGAAAGAACTGGCAGATCATCTAGTTTTATGCTGGTCTTGATTAAGTTCCCCATGTGGTCTGGAACAAGACGTTTACCAGTATTATTTCTTTTATCTCTGTTGAGAGGGAAACTGTTAAGTTTAACTCAACTCTCATGATTGAATGGCTATGGAAGTACAAAGTATGTGTTACTAATTCAGAGAGATAGAATACCCTCAGTACTTAAACTGTCTTCCTAAGTGATACTCCTGCATCTCAGATGCAGATAACATCCAGCCATAATGTTACACAACTAGTGCCTTCATACCATAATCCATTCAGTTTAAAATTCAGATTGCTTTTGATACTTCACTTTCAGCTATTCCATACTTTTAGTAACCTAAAAAAGTGAAATAAAGTTCTTTGAAGTTGATTTAAGAGGCATTTTACATGCTTTGCTAGATTTGATATAATGGATTATAAATTTAAGATAAGAATATATAACTGCAGAACAGTTGTGAAAGCTATTATTTCTATACTTCCCTAGCCAGACCTGAATTTAGTACCCATGCAGTAACCTCTATTGTACCTCTAATCTTAATCAACTGAAACAAACACAAATGAAGACTACATCCAATAATGGATGAAGTGATGACTACTTTATGTATTCTGTCAGAAATACCAGGAACACATCAGTATTCATTATATGATTTAACTGAAATGAACACACTTATCACTGGAAATATGAATTGTATCACATGCATCTAATATCAGTCCAAACCGTAATGGCTTAGGCAACCAAAGCAAAATATAGTAGCAGGGACAGTGCCTTTGTCATCTGTTCTTCGCTGTCATCTGTCCTTATCAGCTCAGCAAAGGCTGGCTTTGTGGCCCATAGCTTTGCTGTCTAGTAAGTACCTAAGCATAATTCTTCACTGGTTTAAAGGAGATATATCTACAAGGTAGAGGTAACCCAAACCCCAGGTATTTCATGATTTACCACAATAATAAAAATCCCACTTCCATTTACTTCTCAGAAACAATTAAAAAAAACCCCAAAACTATCAAGTAGAAATGTAATAAGGAATAAGCCGCAAAAAAAGTAGAGACAAGAAAATGAATGCATTTAAGTGGTGTTTGAGAACTTATCTCTCTAATAAGAAGCAATTCTCACTGTAAGTCTGCTTCTGAAATAATAATTAGTGAGAAAATACATCCTTCTGGTGGTGTTAACAGCATCTATCATGAGTGTTTGGGTCAGATCTGCACATTGTATCACCACATCTTCACTGATTTGCATGGCATTGTTGCATCATACAGCCACAAAGGGTTCATCCCAGAACTTATGTAAATCTGTTTTGTTACAAAAACATCCCACTCTCCTTCACGTGGAAAAGGCAGAGAACTGGAGTCACTACAGCTCAGAGCAACTGAAAACACGTTGGAAAAAGCGGGTAGGAGGAGATACATAGTCATGCCCTTATTGGAGACCTGGCAGGTGAAACACTACCACCCGTTGATTACACTGGCAGAGTTCCCCCTGCAAGTAGCCAGAGTGTAGTTCAGTGCTGTTTGGGTTCAGACGCAGATAAAGACATGATGAGCAACTGCTTGAGAAGTCTTAGTTAAAAGCTATTCAAATAGACACAGCATTTTGGTACTTGAGCCAGTGCTAAAGGAAAGCATATTCTACCATCCTGTTACAGAGATTATTTCTGAAATGTGAGTCATATTTCCCTGATGCTCTTCATCTTCCAACGAGCTGGAGACTGCTCTACTTTTTGAGTCTCTACACTGAAACGTAAATTCAACAAATAGTTGGGCTTGATAACCTGTTGGTGTGGTCCCTCTATCAGGAAGAAATGTTTAGGAATTTTATATATATTTGGGGAGGGTGGTTGGTGTGGAGTGATGTTGTGCTAAAATCAAAACACTGGAACAGGTTGCCCAGAGAGGTGGTGGATGCCCCATCCCTGGAAACATTCAAGGCCAGGTTGGACGGGGCTCTGAGCAACCTGATCTGGTTGGAGATGTCCCTGTTCCTTGCAGGAGGGTTGGAGTAGATGGCCTTTACAGGTCCCTTCCAACCCAAATTATTCTATGATTCTATGATATTGGTTTTGACTAATTTTCTGTTGCAAAAGTCCTAAAGTCAGAACAGAACATGGACAAAATTCTTCTCACACTGATATCCCTTACAAGAGCTAGAAGTCTGATGGTTGGAATAGCCAGTTAAAAATAGTAAACCCACTTTCAATCCTTGTTCTGTTTGATTCTGTAAATATGAGTAAAGACCAGTAAACACTGGTCTTCTGCATTGCCAGTGATTTCCAAGCCACTACATCATTTGGAGGTGAATCACTCAATTTCTTTTTTTTTAATGAGACTGTAATGTCTGCAGCCAAAAATCTCTTTCCAAGCTCAGTTCATTTGATCATGCTGACAATAAGGCAAAAAAAAAGGGATTTCCTCTCATCACATTTAAGTCTGAAAATCAGTGTTGAGGTGTGCTGGAGCATGCACTTTGCACTTGTGCATCCACTCATTACATTGGCACTTCCACCTTCCTACCAATGTGTTTCCTCTTGCTGGCGTCATTCAGCAAAGCTTTTTCTACCTCTTGTTCTGCCTGAGGGTCCTTCCCACATTCCAGTCTATCTCCACTGGTGTTTCCCAGGCATTCTGCCCACTCTTCTCTTCTTTGCAATCCTCTTTTTTTGCCCTAGACTTTTTATTATTTTTCTTTTACCTGAAGCCACCAATCTTCTTTTATATAAAGCCCCAGCTCAACAATTTCGTAGCTCCCATCTGTCCTTCCTCTGGACTGCATTTTCAAATATTTTCCTTTTAAAGAACTACAGCTTACGTCTTCACAGATATTTGGGCACTCACGTCCCACTAAAATCAACATGAGCACGGCAAACGTGTAAGAGTCTAGGCCTAGTCACTAATAACCTGGAGAACAATATTTTTAATTAAGACTTTATTCCATATCTAGATTTAGCTTTGGTTCATCTCCCTGCCCCCCTCAGTATCTTGTACAAATTGTTTTAAACATGGTAAAAAGTTAGTCATGTTAAATCTTGTGCAGTATTTACCAGAATTCTCCAATTCTGCTAAACACCCTAGAGGTAAATGTGACATAGTTCTTTTGCTGAAAATCTTAAATCTAGCAGTTTGATCTATGTAGAAAAATAGATACGTGTGTAGTTCCATCATTTCTGCACAGTCTGCCTAAACAGGTCAAACTGCTGAGTTGAATCATGTATGACAAAGTCACACCCACTTGTGTTGAGGCAGATGTGGAAGGATGTGTTTTCACAGGCTAAAAATTTATATAACTTAATGATTCTGAATAATTTAAAAGTTATCTAAATCTAAAAACCAGACAATCCTGTTCCCTTGTATAGCTGTTATTCTGTCAACATAGACTACGGTCTCCCTAGCTTGAATAATGGTGCAGCTTTGACGGCAGTCCTGTGGTTGTTCTCATCCACCATATGTTGGTATTCATTTCTCAAAGCAGTTTTGGTGTACATGAGCTAGATTATTCCTGGAGTAGCCTAACCTCCCAGTTTCCCTCCAGATACACTCAAAGGCTTGAGGGATCTGACCCCACATGAGGACCACGCCATCGCAAAGTCCTGCAGCATGTACCTGACAAGTGCCAATATGAGCCTCTCACGCAGGCTAGAGCTCTCAAACACCCTGCATCCGTCCGATGTTCTAGAGAGCCAAATGCCATGGGAGCATTTGCCTCAGCTGCCAGCTCTCAATTCTTTCTAGAAACTCTGCTGATCCTTCCTCAATCATCCATATTCCTTGTGCATAGTCCTTTTCTTGTAGAGCATAACAAGGACAGTAGAGAATAAAAGTTTGTGTCCAAGTACGGTGTTTTCTCCTCTAATAACTAAGTAAAAGAAAGTAAAAATAAAGATCATCAAAGGGTCCTGTCTTCTTTCATTGACACATTAGCTATAAGACAAAAAATACTTGTCTGCAAACAGAACTTTAATAATGTAATCTGTTCAGCTCTTAAAAACCAATGGCCAGCTCACTTTATCTTTCTTCTTGCCTCTACCATAAGCAGTATTTCTTATTCTGTAAAAAAGACGACTGATGGAGGTGAAATGGATTATTCCATGGTCAGATCAGCATTTCCTATTAATGTTGTACCACTAAGAAAAAACAATAGCATCATGAAAACACAAACATGAATGTTTTAAGCAGTGAAGAGAAATGGAGAGTAGCATCTCAGAGATACAAAAAAAAAAAAAAAGGCAGAAAAGCAAAGCAGAACAGAAAGTCTACTTCCAAAATCTTTATGAAAATTTGGAAATTTTATGCTGCATTATGACAAATCTACTAAATTCTAATGTATTGCTAGGAAAAGAATGAATGTAAAAGAGTGATTAGCATGCCACATACAATAACATGCTATTATCTTCAGTTTGTTATGCTGCCTTTAATCATCTCACATTCCTGTCTCCTGTTAAATCTTATTTATTTTTACTTCTAGACTCTGCACTGGTTGTGCGTTGCATCCTATAGATCTAGGTAAAAGGTAAGAAGAAACTCATAAATATTGGGCAGCTTATAATTCTAACTTTTAAAAAATTTAAACTTCTCAGATTTTTCTTATTTCAAGTATGCATTTGTATGGGAAAGTGCAGGGAAAAGCTTTCAGGTCTGTGTGTCCCAAGCAACTGTTACTTGCCACTTTTTAAATTATCACACTTATCAATATTATTAAGTGTGAATAAGGAATGTGGTTTTTTGTAATAAAAATTGTTTATGAAATATATGTATTGCATGCATTAAATATGCATAATACTCTTCTTACTGACTCAAGATGGCATTTCAAGTATGTGAATTTTAAATTCACAATATTGTAATAATCTAGATGGACACTTACATTTTTTAAAAAAATAACTTTTGCCCCATTAAAAGTGTTGTGATTTTTTTAACTGCAGAACCTAGTAAAAACAAAGGGCAACATCTAGAAAAGAGGACTTTAAACATAGTATTTGGGCCAATGACAGTAACTGCTGTAGACATTACTTTCAAAATCGTGGCTACTTCTTTCAGTTTCTAAATGCAGAAAGAAGTCTAACTTTGGGATTCTTTCCATTTTCTAATCTATTTGTAAAGTTTAATGTGTCCCAAGCAACTGCAGGAAAATTTCTTGGTTTCATATAGTTGAAAACACTGGAAGAGAGATGTATGAAGCCACATTTAATACAAGTCTCAGAACTGAAAGAGGAGTCAAAGCCAAGATTATTCATGCAATGGTTGTTACAGATTTCACAATGAGAACCACCTTTCTCACGCCGGGCGTTGAGGGCAGTACTCTCTTCTGCTTTTCTTGCTCATGTAAGCTCCAGCAGCAGCAGCAGCTGTGGCTTTAAGCCAAGACGCAAGGTCTGTGGATAAGCCAGGGCAGTAGTCTGGCATGTCTCTCTAGATCAGCACAAGTGCTACTTAGCACAGGTATGGCATCTATGAAGGAAGCTGAAGCTATGAAGTTCCGCAAAGCTGCCCCCTGTTCACACCAGCTTGTGTGTTACCATTAATCGTGGATCCACAGTTGTACAGTCCCACAGATATCAGCCAGGGCTGTATGATTCCTGCAGGAACATCTGTTTCTCCAGCAGAAATTCCAGTATCAGTCTGTTATAGTTTAGAAAACAAAAAGCATTAAGTTACATAAAATGATTTATTGCAGTTAAGGGTGTATTTGAATAGATAAATTTATGGGAGTTGGTTACACCAGAACAAGCAGCCACTTGTTCAGCCACCAGTCTAAGCAGAGTTGATCATGTTCTGTTCGAAAAAATCAGTTGGCAGGAGCATCTAAGCAATGTCATATCAGTGTTACCCTTTGAAAGGTGTCCTGCTCTTACAAAGCAGCCCAGCTACTGAGACCCTGATTTTTAGATTTCAAATCCAGATCTCAGATGAAGGTTTAATGAAAATTTGGGAGGTAGATCATATATACCAAAGTCAGTCCTGCTACATTAGTATTAATGTTTTGGGGATCTCTAGTTCAGATCAAATCTGGATGTTCCCAGTCTTTATTAATAATACATCTAGCAGAAAATAAGATAAAGCCTGTATACTTTTGTCTAAGGCTCCTGGTCCAAATTTTGGCTCTAATTGCCTGGAGGCAATATATTGTAAACACCCTAGTGATAACTTTAACCTCTGGAACTTACTGCTTTCAGCTAAAACCAAGTATCTCTAAATCTTTGCAGAATATGGTCTCTAGTTTAGACAACATCTGAAGAAGCAGCTCTGAGTGATAACTGAGTATTTCTTTCACAACACAAAAATATATCCAAGTTTCTGTTGCAAAAGAATCCACAACCTGGACTGCATTCACATCCTGTTAAAAACTGACTCCAGATACTGAATGAAAAATAATAGAACATGCTTCAAAGATAAATGGGTGCCAACGAGCCAGAAATAGTCTTAAATTCAATAGGGAAATTATCAACTCGTACACCAAGATTGAATTTCACTTGAATTTCTGAGTTTAAGAACTACTCCTGTTTTATGTAAAAGATCTTTTAATTCACTTTTTCTTATTACTCTGCCTCTCACTGAACACTTAAATAAACATTCTATTCTGCTGTTGCTTGGAGTCCATGAAAACAAGCACTTGAGGTTATTGGCGTTCAGGAGGTGACTCATCTGTACCAGTGTTTGTAAAATTGAAGGGTTCTGGTCTACCTTCCACTGAACAAATGTTGAATATAAACGCTACTTCAAAATTATCTTGTCATGCTTCAATTTTTTTTTTTTAATTTATGGGCAGCTGCCTCAAAATTGAGGGTTTTTGAAAAGTTGTGGAGCTTCACATCTTTCTGGGCTTTGTGTAAGTGGGGGCTGTGGAGCCCTCCTAGTAACTCATGTTAGCGTCTTCATTTGTAGTTGAATGTTTGGGAGTAATTCTGGCATGCCCACCAAAAAGCTACCAGGCTCCTTTGGCTTATTTTGATCCCACGTTAAATTTAGGAAATGTTTCTAGTCTCTTTCTTCTAGTGTTAATGAACTTTGCAACGTTCCTACGCATTTCCATCCAACCAGTCATCGGTACCACTAATTACCAACCAATCTCATACTTCTTAACAGTGGTGTAATTCCTGTTTTCATTTCACAAACAGGCAAGCTGGATTTATATTTCAGCAGTGTTTCTTCCTGTGGCACGTACATTAGTTGTTCTTTGAGCCCACCACGAGGCCCTAATGGCTCTGGCGCACAGCCGTGGGCCCCTGAGCCGGGCGGTAGGAAGATGGCAGCCTCAGGGGTGGTCGCCTGCTGCAGAGGAGGCAGCGTACCGCCTGGGGTTTTGCGAAGGGCAGACCCCGGTCGCGCTGAGGGCCGTGACCAGGAAGCCCACCGGGGGCTGGGAAGGGCTCCCGGAGGGAAAGTGCAGCCCTGGCTCTGTACCGAGGCCTGCGGAGGGACGCTGAGGCCGGCGCCTCAGCCCGGCTCTGCGGCGGAAGGCCCGCAGGGCTGGGGGGCGGATCAGAGGGGCGGGGTGCCCGGCGGGAGCGCGGCGGCTCAGGGTGGAGAGCACGGCCTCGTCCGCGGTGGAGGCCCGCTGCAGCTCCGTTCCGCAGCAAGAGCCGCCCGTAGCAGCGGAGCGGCAGGGGACGGGGAAAGCTGTGGCGACGGCCGAGGGCGGCAGCGTCCGGCGGAGGGGCACGGCCCCATCCCAGGACCAGAGAGAAGAGTCTCCACTGAGGGGACAAAGCGCAGGCTCCGGGACGGATGGGGCGCGGCAGCGTCTCTGCGGCGGAGATGG
>JAAGAY010131400.1:0-47362 GCA_011801015.1 Ardeotis arabs | reverse complement strand
ACCTCCTCGAAGATGCTCTGTAACTGCGTCTCCATGGGCACCATGGGGATGGCCATGGTGCTGGGCCGCGCCCCGCAGCCGAGCGGGGCCTTCTGTCAGGCGGAGACGGCGGCGCGGCGCCCCCGCTCCCCCGCCGGAAGCTCCGTCCCTCGTCCCGCTTTCCCCCCCGGAAGCGAACGCTCGGCCCGGCCGTTCCGGCAGCCGCAGCGCTCCGGTCAGCACCTCACGCCGCTGCCCGCCCGGAGCGGTTGCGAGGCGGCGGGGGGAAGCGGGCGCCAGGGGCCAAGGGAGGGAAAGCAGCAGCAGCCATTAAAAATTTGGGAGTTAGTTGTTTGGGTTTTTTTTTTTTTTTGGTTACGAAATTATTTATTTAGGCTTCTTTGGGTTTTGAATAATCTGTTCTTAGAATAATTTGGCAAAATATCTGCTCTGGTTCTTGCAGGAGGGGTCCTTTAGGTTCTTCTGGGCCCAGAGTTTGCTGTAATTACTATAGAGTTAGACCCGTAAAAAGTCATAAAGATAGAACAAACTGAAAGTTAATTTATCTGAAAACGTCTGAGAATACATACATCTGCAGTGGCTTTTAGATTAAAAATACACGTAAAATGCCAAATCAAGTCAGCTTTAGATTTTTTTTGGCTCTTTGACGCTGACACTGTATTTTCTGAGCTGCCTGTGGCTGTTTGGCTGTGAACCTAAATTCAGAATAGTGCCGCTAACCAGGTACAAACCTGTGTCTAGAGCAGAAAATAAGGCTGAGCATCCCCAATTCTGGCTGATAGATGAAGACCTCAGAGCAGCGAGAAATTAATATTTCTAGGCTTGGGGCTGAGGGGAATATTACAGGGTGTACCCATGGGGGAAAAGCTCACCTGGAATTGGATAGAGGATTATTTGTTGTAAGTGTAAACAGCTTTTCTGTGAACAGGCCCAGAAGAATAGATAACATGAGCAATAAGAAATGTTATAAATAAATTTTAAAAGTACTCCAGGAAATTGTGCCATGAGGGGCAGCAGGACTTGCACAGCTAGCGGAGATAGGTGCTGTAGCCAACAGGCAGTAGTACACGTGATTGAAGTTGACACGTTCTTGTCAGTAATGGGAAATACCTGGTTGGAAAACAAGTAATGCATACCTGTATATTATTTACCTACATGTACATGTAATGAATTGTAATTGGAAAAAGAGAGAATATAATTGAAGATCCCTTTGTACTTGCTTGTGGTGTTTTTCTTATAATCGAGTTGCCCCTAGTCTTAACACAAAGCTATTTATTCTGTAAGAAATGCTCATTATACCCCTCACTGTGTGCTTATTTAAAACATCGAGTGTCAGTACTTGCCCACCCTGGGCAGACCAGATTGTATTTCATCAAACTGGCAACACCCAGGATAGGTGTCTACTCTAACTCTGTGCCAAGCTCCTAATCTGTTCCCACAGTGACCCGTAACAGGACTGGAAATGGAGCCCCGAAGTGGTTGTTTCACTTACCATTATGTTTTATCCTTATCTGGAGGACTATTCTTTTATCTGCTTTAGCGCTTGGTCCCAGTCACAGGCTAACACTGTTCAGACCTTGATCGAACCTTAATATGTACCAAGCCACAATCTGTCCACAACTTTGTGCCTAATACAGCTTTATCTTGATTTTAGGTCATTAACCAACATTCATTCTAAACTGTACTTACCATGCCAGCCCTGAATCTAACTGACTACTTTTTTTTTAGACAGACTTGGTCTAACCTTAACTAGAGTCCTGGTCCACAACTTGGCCCAAATGCTCTACCCAATTTTGAGTTTTAAAACTGGACCGCGTGATAGCCTTGAGCCCCCTAAGAGGTCCCAACAGTGACAGTGATTTATTTCCTAAATTAACCCCTCATCTAACCAGATCTCATTTTAACAAAACTGAACTACCTATCATCCTACCTTTGGGAGAGAATCTGGTCATTGGGGTGGAGCTGAGGGCCAGGGGTGCCACAGCAGGTCAGGCCCAAGCAATGGTCATCCTGCTTTGCCTAAGGGAACCAAATGTCCAAAAGGAGGAACAGTATGGATCTTATGTGCAGGGATTGCAGCCAGGTGTCTCTGCCAAGGCACAAAGCCCTGTCAGACACTGTGTGTTAGGTAACACAGAGCCACAAACCTCACCAAACAAGGAAGAGCAGTATTTGCATGAGGAAGAAACAACCGTCTTCATCCAGAGACAGAAAAGGAAATGCTCTTTTCATAGTGCCTGTCAATGTCATGTTACTCTGGCAAAAGTAACATTCATCAAAATGACCATTTTCCCTCACATTTATGAGAAAAATGGTTACGCTTTGGGGTTTTTTTTCCTAAGTTAGTGCCATTTGTTTTAGAAGATGGATGACAAATGAGTATGAAGGTGTCTTTTAATTGATTATATGTAAGGCCTACCTAGTTCTTAATGACCCTAGAGGTCTTTCAGATGCTTTATATTAGTAGCTTAAAATGACAGGAATTGTAGTGAAAATTGCAAGCAGCTACACCACAATGCTGTTAAGAAATGTCTCTCCCTATTTCCCCAAGGTGCTTGCTTGTTAACATGTGTATGGCAGAAATGTCCTGGCTGTGTTCTTCAAAACCATCTTTGTGTTTCTGGAAGTGCCAGATTAAGTAAGGACTGTAATTTGACTATAGAGGAATGGGTTCGTCTGTACCCTAGCCCTGCATTTGTATAGTGTTGGATTGTATGCAGGGTAGTCACTTAAATTTACAATTCAGTAACTGAGAACAGAAAGGATAATTGATGATTATTTCATTATTCCCTTTGTTTTCTTAAGTATTGATCATATGGATTGCTTCTTTTATGTAGCTTGCCTTTTGGAAGGGATGAAAAAAATTATTTTTAAACATGTGAGTCCTTTGATCTTTAAACAGAAAAGGCTGGGTTCTTGGACAACTGTAATGAAGTTTTATATTCTTATTTTATCAGTGAGAAATTTCATAGAAATGAATGACATGGGCACTAATGTGTGTGAGATCAGAGCAATGATTAGGTAAAAGTAGCAAAATCAAATATATAAGATCACATCCTGTTCCATTTGCTAAATTATTTTCTTTTATATCAATAGGAGCAAAAATTCACTCTGGGTGCCTACACTGATGATTCTTACTCTCAAAGGTCAAATTTGCTACTTCTGTGCATTTATGCATTGGTTTTGGCTGGGATGGAGTTAATTTTCTTCATAGTAGCTTGTATGGTGCTGTGTTTTGGATTTGTGATGGAAAACAGCATTGATAACACCCTCCTGGTTTAGCTGTTTCTGAGCAGCGCTTACATAGCCTCAAGACCTTCTCTGCAAGCAGACTGGGGCTGCAAAAAAGGTTGGGAGGAGGCACAGCTGACCAAAGGGATATCCCACACCACATGATGTCATGCTTAGCATATAAAGCTGGGGGAAGAAGAAGGAAGTGAGAGGATGTTCAGAGTGATGGCATTTTGTTTTCCCAAGTAACAGTTATACATAATGGAGCCCTGCTTTCCTGGAGATAGCTGAACACTTGCCTCCTGAAGGGAAGTATCATAGTTTAGCTCCACTCAGGACCAAGCTACGCAGTCCCTCTCTCACTTCCCCCTCTACCTCCAGTGGGATGGACAGAAGAATTGGTAAACAAAAGCCAGCAAGACTCATAGGCTGAGATGAAAAAAAGAAAAAAAAAAATCAAGCAAGATATCAGAAGAAAACAAAACAGAGATGGAAAACAAATACAGTACAATAGTTCACAGCAAATCCTAATACCCAGTTCCCTCCCAAATAGCAGTAGACTCCTCTTAGCACCCTCCTCACTTATATACTGAGCATGATGTCACATGAAATGGAAGAGTCCTTTGGCCAATTTGGGTAAACTATCCCAGCTGTTGGCTAATTAGTAACCTATCCCAGCTGTGTGCCCCAGCCATAGGGGCCACCGGCTCCATTTCTCCTCCCAGCTCTGGTCAATGTTAACTCTATCCTAGCCAGAATCAGCACAGGAAGTAGTGATGAATTCCTTGTTTTGCTTTACTTGCATGCACAGCTTTGCTTTACCTATAAAATGGTCTTTATCTCAACTCACAAGTTTTCTCACTTTTACCTCGCCAATTCTCTCCCCCATCCTACGAGGCAGGGAGTGCGCAGGGGCTGTGTGGGGCTGAGTGCCTACTGGGGTTAACCCACAAGAGGGCTTTTTGGCACCCAGTGCAGGGCCAGAGGGGTTCAAGATGACAACACATTTGATTGGAATGTGCTAGACTAGATTTATAGCTGCTGCAGCTGTTTAGCTATTAACTGGCAGGCTCCTGTGCTCGCCACAGGACTTGCTTGCTTTGCTATGTATTAGACGCTAGTGATTGTGCCCCTGTACTTGGCACTGGCGAGGCCGCACCTCAAACACTGTGTTCAGTTTTGGGCCCCTCACTACAAGAAAGACACTGAGTTGCTGGAGCGTGTCCAGAGGAGGGCAACGAAGCTGGTGAAGGGTCTAGAGAACAAGTCTTGTGAGGAGTGGCTGAGGGAACTGAGATTGTTTAGTCTGGAGGGAAAAAAAAAGGAGGCTCAGGGAAGACCTTATTGCTCTCTACAACTACCTGAAAGGAGGTTGTAGGGAGGCGGGTGTTGGTCTCTTCTCTCAAGCAAGAGGATGAGAAGAAATAGGACAAGAAGAAACGGCCTCAAGTTGCACCAGAGGATGTTTAGATTGGATATTAGGAAAAATTTCTTCACCAAAAAGTTTGTCAAGCATTGGAACAGGCTGCTGAGGGAAGTGGTGGAGTCACCATCTCTGGAGGTATTTAAAAGATGTGTAGATGTGGTGCTTAGGGACATGGTTTAGTGGTGGACTTGGCATTGCTAGGTTTACAGTTGAACTCAGTGATCTTAAAAGTCTTTTCCAACCTGAATTATTCTATTATTCAGGAGCGTACCTGCTCCACTGAGGACCTGCCCATAGCCACAGACCCTTTGGGGTGTATCTGCTCCAGCGTGGAGTTCCTCACAGGTCACAGTCCCGTCAACTGGAGTTCAGACTATGGTTACAGCATGCCTACTACAGCAGTACAGAAACAGCAGCAATGCCCTGGCCATATGCCAGCCCAGGCACGTGGCCAGTGCTGTTATCAAAATGTTCCCAGGCACAGAAAAGTAAGATGATAAGCACTACAGCAAATAGCAGCCAGTCTGATAGACAGCAAAGCAAGCAAGTCCTGTGGCGAGCACAGGAGCCTGCCAGTTAATAGCTAAACAGCTGTAGCAGCTATAAATCTAGTCTAGCACATTCCAATCAAATGTGTTGTCATCTTGAACCCCTCTGGCCCTGCACTGGGTGCCAAAAAGCCCTCTTGTGGGTTAACCCCAGTAGGCAGCTCAGCCCCACACAGCTCCTGCTCACTCCCTGCCTCGTAGGATGGGGGAGAGAACCGGAAAGGTAGGAGTGAGAAAACTTGTGAGTTGAGATAAAGACCATTTTATAGGTAAAGCAAAGCTGTGCATGCAAGTAAAGCAAAACAAGAAATTCATCACTACTTCCCATTGGCAGGTGTTCAGCCACTTCCAGAAAAGCAGGGCTCCATCACACCTAACGGTTACTTGGGAAGACAAAACGCCATAACTCTGAACATCCCCCTTCCTCATAAGAGTTGTTCTCTAGACCCTTCGCCAGCTTCGTTGCCCTTCTTTGGATGCGCTCCAGCACCTCAATGTCCTTCTTGTAGTGAGGGGCACAAAACTGAACACAGTATTTGAGGTGCGGCCTCACCAGTGCCAAGTACAGGGGAACAATCACTTCCCTTGTTCGGCTGGCCACACTATTTCTGATAAAAGCCAGGATGCTATTTGCCTTCTTGGCCACCTGGGCACACTGCTGGCTCATATTCAGTTGGTTGTTGACCAGTACCCCAGATCCTTTTCCACCAGGCAACTTTCCAGCCGAGGAAAGGGACTCTGGATAAGTCCATACCAGAGCATGGGCAAGGAGAAGAGTTCATTGCAATATTAAACTTTACAGCCTGATTCAAACGGACTATACGTGGAGATTGTAATGGATATAACTTTAAATTGTTGTAACTCGTCATTTGAGTTGCGCGTTATAGGAAGTACTATAGCAGGAACCACCTGAACAGACGACAAGTCTCACAAGAAGCCCTGCAAGCGTGACCCAGCCTGAATAGGGTTTGGCAGGGAGTAACTGCACACAACACACTGCCTCTCCTGTCCTGAGCAACCATTGTAAGAGATGGAACCCTGGTCGTGGAAGAACTGACCTAAATGGACATTTTATGGACATTTTACAGGGGTGGCCCACAGACTAAGGGAATTACATCTGTCTGTGTATCAAAGGATGGTGAGGGAGGTGGGGAGTGATTAATGGAGATACATTGGATAATGTGGGACCTGAGCATGACACAAATGGTATAGAATAAGGGGCAGAGATTGTACTGGTTTGGGCTGGGATGGAGTTATTTTTCTTCATACCAGCTCATATAGTACTATGTTTTGGATTTGGTTTTATAATTATAAATATTACAAATTTATGTATTATAAATTACAGCTCATGCAGTGCTCACCTTTAGAATCAGATCAACCTTTGAATAGTTACACTTGCATAGCCCTAGTAGGCTCTGAAGGTACATTTTCATAACAAACAACCCTTCCACTAACCACCAAATTCAAAATAGATTTCAGATTGTATTTAAACACAACCTTTTTATTTTTTATTGAATTTGATTTGGCTGTATACTGTTTGTTTTTAATGAGTACATCTATCATTACTGAATAAGCATTAACAAGCTGAAAGAACTATGTGACAAAGACGGATTGAAGGTAAATGGGAGGAATCCTCTGGTGCTAAATAAGGGAAAGGATCTGAAAACATAGGCGTGACACAGAGCAGGAGTTAAACTCTCTGCTTTCATAATGGTTTTGTTTAATATATTTAACACTTTCTTTGAAGATAACTATTACTCTGGGTGATAAGCTTTTAACGAAATAGCTGAGTACTTGAATTTGTGTCATTTTTGCATTTTATTGCTTAGCAACGTATTAGTCCTAATCTCCAGTTAAGAGTTGACCTAATGCTGTCCTTACCTTGAAATGTGACAGACGGGTTCTCTCTACACAGATAATACTTTTCAGCCTTTGACCTTTCTGAGTAATTTTCCTGCTTACTTTGGCTTCCTGCAAACTTATCACTAGGATCTCATTAAAAACCTGTGAACAAAGTACATACCCACTTGAAGCAGGCACAACTAACCCAGCCGGGGAGGCTGAGGAGTGCAGCATACACGCAGCTGAGAGGCAGATCTCAGCAAAATGGAGCTTCAGGATGAAATCCTCGAGCATCAGATCAGTCATTTGGATGAGGTGTCTTTAAAACCAACAGAGTATGTGAAGAAAAAAAAACTCCTGAAATACAAAGTCGTCTGTGCTGTAAGTAGGTGCTGTTCTTTGGGACTACTAGTTTAACAATTCTCAAATCTGCAGAATTTTTGTAAGTTTTATTGTATTAATATAATCATTCAGGGTAGCTTTGTAATTGGTGCTTAAAGTTTTACAGCATGAATGCACTAACTTCACTGGCAGATTTCTGAAGTTCTTCTGGTACTTACCAAGCGAACTTATTTTTTTCTGGCAGTTAACTGTACTTTTTGTTTTACTACAATAACTTGACAGTTCTTTTACGCAGCAAAGACAATGCTTCGATTTTATACATTTGTTTAAAACAGATGCATGTGTGGCCAAAGCAGCCGCAATTCCTTTTTGCTTACTTTTTTATCTTTGGATTTGTCATTAACAAAACAGAACATGTAAGCAAGGCATAGGAAAAGACTAATGAAATGTTTCATGCAGCATTGTCAGTCCCATTTCTCAAATATCGTGTCAACTCTTTCCCTCTTCCCCAGGGCTTTAAGAGTCATGCAGCTGCCTTGTAAATAAAAATGTGCAGGGTTTTTGTTATGTTTTTAAAACATTTGTTGTAGTCAATACACAGTTCTAAGCTTCTGTTGGTGACCACAAAAGAAACAAACATTAAATACATATGTGTACTCACAAATAGTAGTCACACTGTCTAAGAAGTCCTCCAGAGAACAAAGCACATGCATTAAGAATGATTTTTTTTACAAATAAGCAGCCGTAGTCCTGAATTTAGACATAGAAGTTAGCTGTGGAAAGTCTGAGGGTTTGAATAGGTGCTAGCAATGTTATTTCACCTTATGGATGAGTGTCCCAAAATCAAGTGTCTTTGTGTAAATGCTATAATAAATGCAGCATCTCATCTATATACCTGCTATGAGTTTTTGGTTTTTACTTCAGCTCTCTCATTGCTTGCAGCAGTAGGAATGGTTTACTGCTGTAATAGCTGAACTTTCACTTTAGTATCATCTATTTATTTCAGTTACAAATGTGAATTTTAAGGAAAATGGAGGGTAAAACCATAGTGAACTGTAAGGCAAAGAGCACATGCTGTGGTGACTGGGCTGATCTGTACTCTGTGAAACAAGAGCTGTTACATTACGCTGCTCAGAAAGAGTGACTGCTCTTCTAGCCCAGATGCGTCCCCAGGTTCTCTGTGCTTGATGACTGGATGTAGGATTAAACTGCTGCCTTCATGCCTGGGGTCTCTCTTCGAGGGACTTCACCATTTCTGACACTTTGGGCAAACTTTCCAAACACGCTTATCCCATCTATCTCTCTTAGCCAGTTCTCTCACCAATTCCATTTCTATTCCCACTTTTAGGATATTTCTCCTGTACAAAAACCAGAGAGTGAGCAGCAGGAAGAAAGTAAAGGTGGGAGAGAGGAAGTGTGAAGGAAGTGGCTTTGGCGTTGCTTGGGAAAAAAAAATCAGTGACATGAGGCTGGAGAGGGTGGGCAGCAAGAGAGAAACAGGAAATTCTTGAGCATGGTCTCAGGGAGCATAGCAGCAGGAGGAGAAAGTGTGGGGTCTGGAAGGAGCCACTCCAGCTGTGTCTGTCCAGAGGAAGAGGTATGTGCTGCACCAGACCCACAGTTAGATCTCCTAATTGCCTCTGTTAGAGGGCTAGTTGGAGTGTGCCACACTCCTGACTTTCTGGCTTGTGTACCTGGAACTTCCTGGTCTATGGGAAGGAATTATGTGCGCTTAGATTGTGTCCTGGCATGGAGCTGGTCCATGGCCAAATTGTACACACACACCTGGGAACTAGCAGCCCTTCTTGCTGCCACACTTCTGCCCAGCACCTGCAAGGCAGGACAGGCAGTAACAGAGAGCATAGGGTGTTTTTGTGAGCAGGGATGGGCAAAAAGTAACAGGATGGCATATATGCATTTGGTTATATCCTACCCACACATGTAGTTTTTCTCAGCTCCTTACAATTGTTGTAGTCTCAGTTAAGAGGCTCCATTACAGTAATACCAAGTATGAGGGTAAGCGTCTCCTATTTCTACTTTATTTTGAATCTTAGTATTTGCCAATGCTGAGTGGTTCCTGGAAATGTCAGGAAGATAAAAGAAGGCTCTGAGGCAAAAATGGGAAGTAAACTGGGCTGGTTTAGCCTGATTTTCTGTGATACTCATTTTCTTTCCCATCGTTGCCTTAGTGAAGTGGAAAGTGCATATACTATTAAATACTCAAAGAGGGTTGTCACTTTTCACTCTGCCTTTCAACCAAGAGACATCACCATTCATCTTGAGTGCCTGTTAAGCTGATAGAGGCCTCCTCAGCTCTTCCCTAATCTCCCAAACGTTATGCTGCTTTTTGTTATGAGGTTTCCTTGAGCTGTTTGTCTCTTTCCAATTTCTTCTAACCTCACTAACGGGGTGATTTATTATGAGAAATCGCCATGTGGAGGAAAATTTGACACTTGCAGCCTCCATCCAACTGAGTCTCTTAAGAAATCTCTGTGGGCATTTCAGGAAAATACAGAAGCTAAATAAAAGCAATTTCCTTCTCTTTACACAGATTAAAAATTTGCAAAACAGGTAAATATGTTGGTTACTTCCTTCTGGGTCTTTTCCCCAGCAAAGACTTCCCTGATTACAACATGGGACTGGCCATAGGTTAAAAGTATGGTATTAAGGCGTTGGCTTGTAAGCAGTTCACAAGATTATAATTCTTGTGCCTCTCCTATCTTCAGGCTCACAATGTCTCCAATTTTTTTGATTAACAAGTTCAGAGAAATGATTAGTTCATAAGAAATCATACACTCATAGACATAATAATTGCACAGTTAATTTCTAATAAACATAACAGTTAATCACAATTGTGGACTTTAATTTCCCTGTGTCTATGTCACAGGTTCTGCTGTGTGCTTTGGTGGTTGTTTCCCTGGGACTAGGTTTAGGACTAGGCCTGAAGCGTGGAGACCAGGAGCAAGGTATGTCTATGATACATAATTACCACCACTGCTGAAGGTAGATCTGGTAAAGGCCTTCAGCAGAGGCTCTTTCATAGCATAGCGTAAATGCTCTGCAAACACCACTTGTGAAAATAAAGTTCTTGCATTTTTCAAGTTGGATTGTATAGAAACTGTACACGCACAATCTGTACTTGAAAAAGCTATCCTAAACCACTGAGTGCCTTGCTTCTCTTTCTAGAAGTGTTAAACCTATTTCACAAAGGTTTGGAAATGTTATTTTAATAATACTTTTAGGAAATTTGAGATACGAGTTATCTTATTACACAGAATATCTTGCAATTATATAAGCAATATGTTTTGTAGAAGAGGTATCATTGGACCATCCTTGGGACTCATGTTTTGGGTACCTTTGGCATAGTTCAGGTGGCTAATGTTAAAACAGATTACGAATTTTCTCTGAAAACTTTGATTTCTGTAAAGCTATGGTAAAAAGGGGATAATGCTGTAATTGCTTTTTGATGACATGTATGTTCTATTACATGTATGTTCTATTACAACGTTCTGTGTAAGATATGTAGATACCCAGAGCTTTAGTCTTCACTGACATTTACCTGAGGAACTTGGTCATGGTTGTAGTAAGGGAAAGATGGCACCAAATCACCATGTTAGCATTTTTGGTGCCTCTGACTGCAGGTGTTACAGAGCAACCCTAAACAGGGACTGACTAATTTTATTTGCTACTTTGACAACCAGAACTACCTGGGAAGGATAATTAGCAACACATGATATTACACTGTGGAGTGGGAGGGGAAGTCTCAGCCCTGAGCAGCATGCGCCTTTGTGGAGTTGTATTGGCTATGAGGGCAGTGGGAAAGACTGTTGGGGTTCAGGAGCAGAGGGAGTTGTGGTGGAGATGGGTGTTGGGGGCTTGTGATCTCAGAGGGAGAAGGAGCTTGGAAAGGAGTCAGGAGGACCTGTCATTCTGTATGTTTAAAAATTGGCACAGAGTTTACATTTGATGATAGTACAATTGATTCTGTTTATATGCTCAAGGTAAATTTCCTTGTACCTCCTGTCATTGTGGTGACTATTTAAAAAAAAAAGTTAATTAAATACTAAATTCCTGACCCTGCATAGTTATGTAAATATTGTAAAGAAATTAGAAACATAGGTTGCAAATTATAAGGGGTATGAACAGTCCCATTACAAACAGAGGAAAAGGTTTATATTTTTTTCTGGCTTAGACTCGCCATGCTGTATTCTATATAATTTAAAATCAGGTAGACCGTCTGAACAACTTTGAGTTGTACAAAAGCCAATGAATAGAGGAAAAATTAAATGAAATACTCTAAACTTCAGACAAAAAAGCACAGAAAAAACTATTTGCATGTTTGTGTACATGTGTGAAAAATCATAGCTCTTTCTTGACAGAACAGACTCTAGTCATAAAACACTTAACCTTCAATTACTTCTTTCCATCTCTACTTTTGACAGATCCGTTTATGTTCATCACATATATTGTTTGTTATTCTAATTATTTGCAAAGTTTTCCTGCATTGAACAATAGTTGCTGATGTAAGCACTTAAAGCTTAAGGTACAATGTGAGAATTTTCTATGTATGAAACAAGCTGGCTGGCTTGAAAAAAAATCATTTTAGCTCTACGTGGTTTCTACAGAGTGGATATTAAAGCCTGAATCTTGTAGGCAGTGCACCCTGCAAAAGCATGAACCTTTTGGCAATTATAATAGGATTGCACAGCAAATCTCAGTAGTTATACCTATCCCAGTATAAGTGGACAAGAAAGCTGGAAATGCAAGTACTCAGAATGGCTCAAACAGTATTTCTGCAGTACGGAGAATGCAGACACAAGGCTTGCCCTGGCTAGTGTGGAGCTGCGGGTGACATTTGGAGATTTGGGGTTGTCCTCAGCTGTCCTTGGGAGAGCCAGAGCTCTCCCTTCTCCCTGCACGAATGTGTCAGAGCTGGAGTGAGGAACTGCATGTCTCCATTTCCAACACGAAGGCCCTCATTTGGACCCTTTTCTTTCTTTCGATCAAAACAACCAACCTTGTGGATTTTTAAGGGATGTTGTAACAATTAAGTGGGAGAGGTATGGTCAGAGTCCTGAGTGCACTGATAAGCTTTATGGGCCCTCCCCAGCCCCCTGGGGCTGGCCCCACCCTGCCCTCAGCCCTGGACCCCATTTCAGGCCGCCAGTTTCATCAGCCCCTTCCCCAGTGAAACTGCAGCAGGGCTGGTCTCCAGCTGCCAGCAACTTTGCCTTGCACAGCCGTGGGCCCTGCTGAGCCAGGCCCACCCACAGGCCAACAGCCTGGCCTTGGCCTGTCCCTATCCCCAGGGAGGTGCCCAATGCCTGGGGTGGGGCTGCCTTGGTGCCCCTTCAGCTGCCTTGCTCCTCTCCGGGGCGATGGGACAGGCCCTGGCTGCCAGGCCCTCCCTAGCTGCCTCCGGGGATCCCCCATGGCTCTGGGTGCCTGCCCCTGAGGGAGCCCACATCCCACACAGCTCCCTGGCAGGTACATTAGGGAAGACCCAATGTGGGAGTTGCTCTTCTTCTTGCATCCCAGACCCAGAAATGAGTATGGGGGATGCCAGTTTCTCCCTTCTCATGCGAGGACGGTGGAAGAGGTGGGCATTGTCTCCTGGGGTGACCTGCTACAGAAACAGCCTGGCCACAGGCTCTGGGCAAGCATGGCTGAAACAGCCACCAGGACCCTTGATGTCCAGAGGACTTCCTACAGCTTTCGTTCCGCCTTGCTGACCTTTGTCCTAATGACCGCATTAGAATGTGACTCGGGAAACGGATTTGGGAAATTATTCAGCAGATTTCTCCCCACAGCCTGTATTTGTGATCCATTTAACCGACCTGTCTGGAACAGGGTTATCTGAGCACTCAGAATCGCTGCCTTGTCCTTACAGTCAGCTGCAGGCACAAGTGCAATGAGCTGCACAGGAAGGAGGTGCCCGGCTGCCGATGCGACAGCGGCTGCAAGGAGCGTCAGGATTGCTGCTGGGACTATGAGGACACCTGCTTGGAGCCAAGTATGTTCCCTTACAGGCAGTGCGCACCGTTTTTCACTTTATTTTGTGGGGTTTTTTTTTCATGTTCAGTAATAGGAAAAGGATAAATTCTCTTATTTATGCAGATATATGGAAGTTTTATCACATCCCTCAGGGAGGGAAGGACGTGGCGGTGTTGAGTTGCTGCTGCACTCACATGGCTAGAGAGCCAAAACTTGGTGGCTTGGCACGACACAAAATCTCCCTGCATCTTTCTCAAGTCAGATCCCTGTATTTTTGTCCCCCGGGGATAACAAAGCATTTGCAGGGCATATTGCCCAGTCCAGATAAAGCTGTGGATGACTGTGAGTGGAAATCGTAAGTTATCTTTGACCAGGGCCCTGAAATGATGCCGCTGTGCTGGCACCTCTTGCGCTTTCAAAAATGAATGAGTGTTTCCCGACCAGGTGCACTCTCAGCCTCATGCAGCCCTCAGTAGGGGCCTGGGGTTGGAGGAGTGCACTCATCTTCCAGGGGACCAGCCTGGCTCTGCATCGAGGCCAGATTCCTCTCCAGTTACTCTCTCTGCTCTCCTGGCAGCTGCTCAGATGTTTCTTCATCCCTATTGCTTTTTCTGCCCTCTTCAGCCCTTCTCATGTTTTGCTATCTGCTGGGAATCACGTGCAAGAGCAGGAAAAAGATCAGTTTCCCTCTCTTTCTCTTCTGTAGGAGAAATATGGGTTTGATTGGATTTTTTTAGATCTTCCTGGAAGGGGGGAAGGCATTGAACAGGGTGTCTTCGGGGATGTTTCTGTAAAATAAATTATTCTATGACTCTTTGCTACTGTTCAATGGCCACAGAAATAGGCTTTATGTGTTAAACGAAATCTTGAATTTTCCTTTCAGATAAAACTTCTATAAGCAACCCAAGCAGGACATATAAATTAGTTTAACAAAAACTGTGGGATTTTTTTTTTTTCCTATACCTGTTTGGGGGATTTCCACACGATGGAAATTAGATACACACAAAGGAGTTTAGATAAGGTTCTCTGAACTGAATCATAATATTTTTCTTCCAATTTTCAGCCCGATCTTGGAGGTGCACTAATTTCCGTTGTGGTGAGACACGGATACCTGGAAGTTACTGTTCTTGTTCTGATGACTGCTTGCAGAAAAAAGACTGTTGTGTAAACTACAACAGTGTTTGCAAAGGTAAATCAAAAGTTAAAAAGATTTATATATAAATTGTTCTGTGAAATAAATAGATGGGCAAACACGGCAAATATAAAGGTAGATGCATTTGCTTCTCAATATTAGAGTCTTACAGTGACCTTTCAGAAAATGAAAATGTTTTGAGGTGAAGCTTTTTGGTAGTTTTGACTGAGAAAAAGATGATTTCTGGAGAACAATGTGAATGTGTATCATTCATAAAGAGATATAATGTTTTGAACATTGCAGTAGTATACTCAATGTGGGGGTTTTGGGTTGTTTCTCCTATTTTTTTTCAAAAATAGATGGAGACATGATTCATGCTTCAAACTTCATGCAATCCAAAGTACATGTTGTAGTAATTTTCTTTAATTAAAACCTTCCCATGCTTTTTATTAGAAGTTAAGTTTCAGATTTGGTTTCTTACGTTTTACTTATTTCTGAATATTTTTGTTCATGGATGATTGTTTCATACAGACTCTGGATAAACACATAAATAGCACTGGTAAAATCAGATTACAGAAATGATACCTGAGTATACTGGTGACATAAAACATTATATCTGTTATCAGAATTCCTTTATATTGTGAACTGGCAGAGTTTTAAAGCAACTCCTGCAAAATTATATTTGTCACCTAAATGTAAATTAAAGCTAAAAGCAGTCAGGAGTTTGACTAGGTGCTAAATTGACCTAGTTAAGGTCACTGTCTATCTCTGCCTTTGGTTGCTTACTGAGAGAGAAGCTTTCTGTGGTAAACCAAGAACTTCAACAGCCACTAGTTCTTCTCTTTATATTTTTTTTTCCTTTCTTGGATGCTTTCCTTCTTTCTTCTCTTATTGACCTCCCTTATTTCTTCCAAAGAGATGAGCAAACATTATTATAAATTAGTATAGCTGTGAGGCAGGTGGAGAATATTCAAAGGACAACAGAAAGAATTACTTGAAATTTGGAAGCCATAGTCACCAAGGAAAGGCTGAAGGAGATTGGGCTCTTCACAGGAAAAAAAAAAAAAAAAAAGGAAAAAGGATAAAGGGATCCCTGGCAATCATCTCTAAATGTGTAAGTGGTATCTGCAAAAAAATAAGGCAATAATCCAGTGTGGATAGAATACAGTTTAAATCTTTTCCATTTAAAACCAGATAAAACTTAGGCTAAGCTTTCATAGTTGTTTATTCTCCATTTTGTTTGTTTGCTTGTCTGTGTAGGATATGTGTTTTGCTTTCAACTTACATTTGTAAGCATTAGCCCTTTCAGAGTTCGAGGGCCTAATAGGTTGCACTAAATGACTTCTAAAGGTATCTTTAGCCCTACATTCCTATTAAATGTATTAAAGCAGAAAAAGTACCAGGAAGAGCTCTAAAAAGATCAACCAGGAAACTTCTTTGTTGTTTGTGTGGGGTTTTTTAATGCTGACTCCATATTTACTTTTGTCCTTTTAGGTGAAATACCTTGGGCAGAAGAACCATGTGTATCACTTGAAACTCCTCAGTGTCCAGCTGGGTAGGGTAAAATAATTTCTTAATCTTAGCGAATAAAATCATTTTGGTGGTCAGAAATACTCCAATGGCTGAAGCAGGTCTTCATGAGGTTTTCCTGTTTACTGAAAATAAGGTTCCTGCCCTGAGGAATGTTCTATAGCAGCAGTTTGTGGCTAGCAATGTTTTTTTCTTTCAAAAACCTTTGTCATTTTGCTGCACATTCATTTATCATTTACAGTTTAGAGCAGAGTACAGGAGTTCAAATCCAGATTGAAAGTCAATATACAAAAATCTGGAAGAATTGTTAGAGTTATCTTAAGGTTCATGTATCACAAATTGTTTATAGTTACCGTATTGTATCTGTGATAATTCTGATAAATCACCTTATGCAAGCTGTAATAACTGTTAGAATCTGTGATTGCAATTCTTTAGCTAAGTCACAGGGTTTTTTTTTACTTGAATTATCTACAGGAAGAAAGGTGTGTTAAAAAGAAGCTATGGAAGTAGCTGTATGTGTACAAATGCTGAAACATGGTAATTCCGATATCCACCTGTAGATATTTTGCTATTTGTGCAGTATTTTAGAATCATAGGTAGAGGCTGGCCAGAAACATAGTTTAAAATTTTCTGAAAGAAAAAGGGATTATTTTCTGGTTCAGTTATAGTATTCGTGATATTCTCCATTATTCTGTTTATTTTACTGCCAATTTAGTTTAATTGTAACAATAATACCTTTAGCATTGTGGCCCCTTCATGGGTTCCTGCATGCGTTTCCCAACATAGGTATAAAAATATACTTTTTAGGTTAACAAATAACTTCCTGAGTTAGCACAGTTTCATAGACTAAAGCTTGGAAACTAGTGGAGGAGGGCTTCTTTAAGTGCTGTAATCAGCATTGCTATATAAAGCTCCATTTAATTTCAGATTCAAATCAGGAAGCTGTTTTATACAAACTGGTTTTGTACAAATTGTTGATGCCAGTGTACTTCTGTGTTTTGGAAAAACCACTGTGAATGAGAAACAAACTGGCATAGTGGTTGCTGCCTGATGTGAATACATAACTTCTTTTTAATAGTTATCACTCAAAGTACTACTCCAAAAAATAGCTTGGAGTCAGTTATCAGTAACTGCATTTTATCAACAATGTTCTCCCCCAAGATTTTCCAGGCTTATGTAGTGAACCATTCGTATAAATTACAGATAGTCAGGATTTTATTAGCTACTACATGCAGTGAAATCTGCTTCAAACTACATTTTAAATTTAATTGTATGTTTGCAATTTTTATGTTTGTATGTTTCTAAGGAGACTGCAGAATGTATAATGATGGTTAACAAAAAGACTGCATTTGCAGAACTGGATTTACTTGATCCTACTGTTTTTGTCACTTGGTGTTAGGAAAAGAGGTGCTGTAGCGCCAGCACTTTATAACTGCTAATGGATGTTTCTTCAGGAGTCCTTTTAAGTTGGTTAAGAGAAAGCATGTTTAATAACTTTGAAGTTTATTTATGCAGCTGATGGCACCTCATAGTTGGAATTTTTATAACAGGAATTTAAACACTATTCTAGAGATCAGCTGCAGTTTGTGCTTAATTTATCACACCTACTGTATGAACTCAGATCTGAGGCTTTTATCCTTGTTTCTTTACACAAAGTCTTACATTAGCACATTAACATTCCTTTTGTAGCTTTGAGTTCAGTTTGTCAGGGGCCTTGAGGCAAAGAAGTGTCCTCCACCTCCATGAGAGCTGAGAAGCTTGAAAGAGATAATCCACAAGCACTGAGGCCAATTGACCTTAACTGCTTGCTGGGTGATTGCTGTACTTTTACAGTCCTTGTGCAGCTGCCCTAAAAGATTTTTTAAGATACATTAAGAGACAAGAGCCAGAATTCACCCTATTACTCTGTACAGAGGTACTTTGGCTGTTCTGTACTCTGGGCTTGTATTTGGATACTAGTCTGCAGCATCCAAATTTGTATTTATTTGTAATGAAAAGATTAACAAAACTCAGTTTCTTTTTCTAGGTTCTGT
This sequence comes from Ardeotis arabs, assembly GCA_011801015.1. Taxonomy (NCBI): domain Eukaryota; kingdom Metazoa; phylum Chordata; class Aves; order Otidiformes; family Otididae; genus Ardeotis; species Ardeotis arabs. The sequence continues at coordinate 29,284 of JAAGAY010131400.1, read as the reverse complement.
ATAGACTGAGTAGCTTGTATTTTATTCCTCTAGTGTGTTGTTTTGTTTTTTTTTTTTTTTCCAGGAGGATTGTGTATTTGCTTTCAGAATTGAACAATTTGTTTATCTCACACTGTGATACTAATTCTGGAAAGTACACGGAAATTCTGGATCCTGCTATTAAAAGTAGAATTTATGTTGTTAAAGATCTTAACAAGTCACTAAGTCTCCAAGCTCCTTTACAATGACAAACTTGTATTTTCTTGCAGGTTTGATCTGCCACCACTTATCCTTTTTTCAATGGATGGGTTTAGAGCAGAATACTTGCAAACTTGGAGTTCTTTGCTGCCAAATATTGAAAAACTCAGTAAGTTACCAAGAGTGCTTAGATTATTTTCTTTAAAAGTCTGCATGCAACCTCTCTTTTGCTGCTGTCATGCGTATGTGTTGCTCAGCAAAAAGAAAATCACAAATCGGATCTCCCTCATCAGTTGTATATTTTCATTATTCTATGTTCTACATTAATTCTTGTATTTGAGTACACAGCAAACATGACTTTTTTTTTAACAAGGCCTCTAGTACTGGTCAGCAGCTTTTTATTAAGCAAATAGTTTGAACTATACATTCAGATACAGTTTAAAACTGAAAAAAAAGTTCCGGAGAAGGATTTCCTACATCCTCTGTACCCCATTGAAAAATTCTAGCTGATAAAGAGATCATCATTACAGTACAATACGAAGAGAAATTGCTTTAGGTTATTGGGAAATTTTCCTCAAAGATGCACATTTTCAAGTCAGATATTTTAAGATATTAAAGAGCAGCTGCATATTTTAAAGTACATCAGTGAATAATGTTATATTAGACTTAAATGCAATGTAATTTACATATTGGTATAATTTAATATATTTATATGATTGCAGTAAGGTTCGAGTAACTGTTACCCAGTATTTCTGAATATTGGGAGAAAAAGTAGGTTGAAGAACTTTAGCTTGTGCTGTAAAGTGCTTCAAAAAGTGAGACCCATAAGTGTACATTTCGTTAAAATTTCCTGAGTGTTTTAGAGCTCAGCTGTCAGGCTACTTTTGACCTGGATAAAATGTCTACTTATTTATTAATTTCTTCTCAGCAGTAATAGTCTAAATTGACTGTGTTTGTATCTGTTCTGAATATATCATGCTCTATTTCTATTGCACTTATTTGAAAACTTCACATGGATGTTACAAAGTACTATGTTTTACTCAATAGTTAATAATCTTGTTTGTGGATAATGAGGGTATCCAGAAGACTGAGCTTGAAGCAGTATGCAAACCTGACTTCTTGAGCAAATATTTTATTCTTTGATGTCATTCTGACTTTGGAAGGAATTTGAATCAGTGAGGAAATCATGCATGGAGAAGTCAGTGTTCGGTTCCAGTCTTTTGAAACAGGTGAAAAGGAAATGCCAAAATGACAAAAGGCATGCAAACCATGCTATTTTTATGTTTCCAAGAAATTCTTTCAAACAAGAACAGATCTAATTCAGCATTACTCATCTTTGTGGTCAATTTTAACAATTGCTTATGAACATTCATGCTTATACTTCTCAGAAAACTACAGTGGAAAGGAAAAGGAAATTCCTTTCTTTGCAAAAGAAAAAAATGTAATGCTGATTTGTAGCATGAAATATTTCCTCTTTATTACAGGATTTTCCATAGAGCTAATCAAGCTAGTTATTATAGAATATGTACACTATGAATATAACTCCTTTACCATTCAAAATAAGTCCATTAAAAATTATGCTGATTTTCTCATGTATTTGTCAATTATTCAGCCCTTCTTTGAACACTTTTTAAGCCTTTTTTTTTTTCTGTACCACACTGGAACAGTTTTGTTGAATAATTTCAGCTGTCATTGTTTAGTTGAGATTGTTCAGTTAAAATTGGTTTCTGTTCTTTGACTGAAATGCTGTACATGAAAGAATAAAAAGTGTTTGATAATCATCTGACTACAGCTTAACACAGAACTGTTTCTCCACGAGTAAATTTTTTTTAAAATGGTATTTTGGCATCTTCCACTCTTCATACCTTTGTTTTGTGGGTAAATAAGTTGGGTACTGCAGTGGATTTAGATATTACAGATGTTCAGGTGTGGTAACTGCCTTAGATTGCTGAAAAGTGACACAATGCTTGGAGATAAAGGTAAGACACCTGGGATGGGATTCACTCCAGAGCAGGACTCCTACATTTGGATATATTCTTGGAGGTGTCTGCATGTGAGATGTCTACATGCTCACTGTAGTCAGTGCATTTATGGTTAGTCCAGTCTGTACAGCACAGTGCAAGAGCCCAGAGACCAAGTCAGCTCAACTGACAGAGGGTGCCACAGGACAAATTGTTGCCTTAACCTGTGTTTCTAGTATACTTCAGAGGGCTGTGGCATATCCTAGGTGGCCTTCAGCAGCTGTGTCAGGAGGACACAAGTCTCCCGGAGATCTTGCATCAAAATTGCCAACTTACAGGCAAATATCTTGAATATCTGAGAGTATCTCAAATGGCACCAGGCTCCAGTGCTTAAGCAACTGAGTCCTTCCCTTCCCGCTCACCAGACAGCTCTGCAGAATGTCTTGCCTGGGCTGACCTGAGGCTTCAGTCTCATTGTGTAAACATATATGTCTAGTGCCATTTTGTGTCTCAGAAGTATCCGAGACGCTCATTTTGTTGGCAAACAGGATGTAGGAGCAGCATGTGAAGGCCAGGTAGGATCACTAGAGGATCACTAACGATGTCTCAAATGGCCCTAGGCATCTAGGCTTTAGACAGCTGAATTGAGTGTCCAGGGTCCATTGACTGCAACAAGATGGTAGGCCTAGCTTACAGGGAGACACCAGAATGTATGCATCTTAATTTGGAGCCACTGATTGTGGTGATTTTTTTTGTTTGTTTGTTTTTAAGGCTGTTAGTTTTCAATTTAAAAAAATTATAACCAAATTTATATTGCTTCCATGATCTGTTGCAGAAACATGTGGCACACATTCAAAATACATGAGAGCTGCTTACCCCACAAAAACCTTTCCAAACCACTATACTATTGTCACAGTAAGTGAGAATTTGCTATTTTTCCTTTTTATTATCTGGACTACATAGAAAGGATTTTGTGGTGTCAGTCTTTTTGTGGGACATGGGAACTGAAGCTAGAGGAGTAAAAGAGAGAGAGATGCTGAGATAGTACCTGCATGATCTATGTGGCCATATGTGTATGCTATCTGATTCTGGCCTGTGAACCAGTTATTCCTGATCTTTGTCAGTCTAATTGGGTATGGGTGAGTATGAGTGAGGACATGCCTTTTGATGAGGGTGTGTGTTAGGATGGGTTTGGCAGCTGATACACAGCTACATGACATGTATGGTACTTTATAACTTCATCAGGTTTTAACTGGGCTAGGGAGAAAATAGGGAAACTCAAGGGAACTTGACAGGCACACTGAATTAATTGGCAGGAATTTGATGATCTGTGTGAGTTAGGAAGGAGTGTTCTGTTTCTGTGGTAGAACAGCCCTAAAGATAATTACAACACTGCAACAGCCAGCATAGTTTAGGCTCGGTTTGATTTCAAGATTAATCATGTTTTTTTTTGTTTATTTTCATTTTGCAGGGATTGTATCCAGAATCTCATGGTATTATTGATAACAACATGTATGATGTAGACCTGAATGCACATTTCTCGCTTTCGGGGATGGAAAAATTCAAACCTTCATGGTGGAAAGGGCAGCCAGTAGGTTTAGTTCTCATCATTATATTCCTTTATATCTAGAGTGGCTCATGTGCCATATTATAAAACAAAACAAAAAGATAATAAAATGCAAAGCTGTGTGATATATTTGCAGTACGTGCTAAATATCCTATAGGCTTCATATTATAGCCTGCCTACAAAACAGTTTGCTTTTTGTGAAAGTAAAAGAACTCTTAAAATATTAATTGTGCAACCTGATCTAGTGGGGGATGTCCCTGCTCCTTGCAGGGGGGTTGGACTAGATGACCTTTGAAGGTCCCTTCCAACCCTAACCATTCTATGATTCTATGATTCTATGGCAGTTAGTAAAGACGACTTACATATTTTGGCTAGTCTTGGAATGGCTCTCTTACCACAGGAAGCCACAGTAAATTTTTGATGTGCTTTTGTTGTGGGGTATTTTTTTGTCTTTTGACAACTAGCTACAAAATGAAATCTGCAAATCTACTTCCAAATTGTATCAATTTATAAATACACTTCCAAAGTCCAGGCATATAATAGCAAGGAAGAGAATAGCAAAGAGCCTTATTTTCAGCAAAATGGACACTTTATATATAACATACGGGACATTTCATAAAAAACTCCCACCCTGATTGTACCTATAGTTACGATTAATGATTAATATTATACATTTATTAGAAATACCAAGCTGTAATAACAGTACAGAAATATAAAAAATGCTCATGCAGTATATAGTATAACTACTTAATATGCATTTATGTGTTTGTGTGTGTAGATATATGTCTGTGTAGTCATGTTTATAGTATACTCAAGTACCCAGGTTTTGTCGCTATTCTTTTCATGAAGGATTCCAGGTTTGAAACAGAACCACAGCTGCAGTCTTTAAGATGAATAGAAATGTACCCTCTTATAATAAAGTCATATAACTAGAATCCATATCTTAGAATAGAATAGAATAAAATATTTCAGTTGGAAGGGAGTTCCAATGATCATCTAGTCCAACTGCCTGAACAATTCAGGGCTGATGAAAGTTAAAGCATGTTGTTAAGGGCATTGTCCAAGTGCCTCTTAAACACTGGCAGACTTGGGGCATCAACTGTCTCTTTAGGAAGCCTGTTTCAGTGTTTGACCACCCTCTCTGCAAAGACATGTTTCCTAATGTCAAGTCTGAACATCCCCTTTATGATCCATTCCACTGGCATTTGCCACAGGAAAAAAAGTTCACTACCTGTTGCCAATTATGGAAATACCTATATGATTTTTTTTCTATGCTGAGAATACCCAAGAAATTGCAACATCCTGGCTTCTGTGCTACTAATTTTTATTTAGAATATGTATATAGAAAACAAACTCCAAATCAGAGATGGTCGTTACACAACTGCATGATGTGTGAAAGAAGAAAGAGAAATGCTTGCAGCCCATATTTCTGATCCCATTATGTATTTTTACTTTGGTGATCTGAGGTCCTCCAGTGGTGTAAATGCCATAAAATAATTTCATTGTATCTTTACTCATAGGTCTGGCTGACAGCAATGTATCAAAATTTGAAAGCAGGCACCTTCTTTTGGCCAGGCTCTGATGTTCCGATTAATGGAACATACCCCACCTTGTACAATGTATACAACAAGTAAGTTTTTATGTGGCTTGTAGTAAATTCCTGTAAATTACTCTGAAAATCCAAATTGCCATATGACAGTTGAAGGAACTGAAGTATCAGATTTTTAAACTACAAGATTTCGAAACAACAGTCTGAGACATAACTGCCATATAACATCGTCCAGATTTTTTTTCATGAAGCTACCAATAGTAGTTGAAATTTTCAAAACCATTTAGGGCATTCACAATGAGAAAGTCAAAGGGTACTGTGTATTTTGCACTCCTAGACAGTTTTGAAAGTTTCAGCCAACTGCAAACCACTGATCTCCCACTAGAAAATTGTCCTATAACTGATTAGTAGCCACTGCTAAGCTATACCAATGATTACCTTATTGTCACACATAAAGTCTACACGTACTAGATAGCCCTTTAAAAATACTTGTACTTGAGTTACTTAAGATTTTGGATAACCTAATATTGTGAGATAATGTACACAAACTTGGAAGCCATGGCAAGAGGTTATAGAAGGCGGAAACTAATTGAAGAGAGGATGCTGGATAGGGAAGCTCCTGAAGGAAGATGAGCTCTAGATCAGTTCCCTCTGGTCTCGCTTGCATGTAAGATAATGTGCATGCTGCTGCTGAATTGTAGTTCTGTATGTTCTGTCTAGTTAATTCACGGATTACACATGTGAAAATATAACAATTACCTTCATTGTATTTTTTTTCTTATGGAAGGCATTTATATTAGTTAATTATTTCTAAATTTTCATGATGATTTCAGTAAATCTCCCGTGGTTCTTCACATGTACAAAGATAATCTAAAGCAAGTATATAACCGCAAGTCTTTATAGATAACAAAGATTTTGCAGTGATGTGTAGGATTGGTACTCAGAAAACACCCAAGTACTCCAGGTAACTAACATAAAGCTTGTGCACAACTTTGGGGGAAATCAAAGCTATTAGTAGGTGAATTCCTTTATAGGAGACAAAGCGTGACCTCACAAAAACTTTCATGGGGGCATTACTTGCTTTTAAAATTTGAAAATCCAAATTTTATACATGCTGGAAGGAATAAAAATGATTCTGACTTGTACTTCAGATTTATGTCCTGAACTTGAAATCACTTTTTTTTGCATATGTTTAATCATAAATATATGAGTACTCCTGCCAACATCACATGTTTTTGTTTGCAAAATCAGAATCTGTCTAATTTACCATTAAAAGTGAGTTACGTTCAATCAAAAATGAGAATAATAAAACTGATTGCTGGTACCTTGTTAAGATGCATCATTCTTGAAATCCAGATCTGGGACTTCACTATATGACTAGAGAGTGGATACTTTCTCTGTATCTTGGAGTTAGAAGGACTTATCAGAAAAGTGTTGTTAACATCATAATATTTTTTTTCTCTTTTTTTTTTTAAGATCGGTTACATATGAAGAGAGAATTTCAGGAATACTGAAATGGCTTGATTTAACCAAAACTGAGAGGTAACAGTAACATCTAGCTGGTTTGTGAGACTATAGTTTAGAAAGGTTTTAATGCTTAGCAATTGAAGTTTCTCTTGATGTTTGTGAAACTTGGAGTTTTCCTCACCATCTCAAATGGTAATTTGCTGAATTTAAGCCTGTTCTATAAGTATAGCTAATCATTTTCTGGATAAGATTGTAGATCCAAATGAAGAAAAAGTGCACATATATCTGAATGAGATGTAGTTGTATAAGTTTTCTTTTACTGTTGTGTTTATTTTCTTGGTGCATGGCCTAGAAGAAGCATGGAACATTCCGTTGCTAGTCTAAGTGTATGGATGAAAGATTTTATATGAAAGATACTGCACAAGAAAGGTTAAATATCAGAAAGTAATTCCAGATAGTGATTCAGGATGAAAAGTAGATGTCAGCACTGATTGTGGTGCTTAACTTTGTGACATGTAAACAAGTGAAATATTTTATATGATAATTTGTTAACAAATTCCTAATATATTTGCAGTTAGGAGGTGCTCTGTGGAGCCTCACAGCTTAATCAGGAAAAGATCTTTTAGGTGGTAGTTCAACTTACATCTCAAAAAGGAACAGCTTGCTCTGCTGTCTGAGATCTTGAAGTTTTTCAGAGTGACTTCTGGATACCAGTTAAAAACACTGACTATTGTTTCTGATATTGTAACCTCAAATAGTCCATGTTGATTAATTACGAAACTCAGAGGTAGCTGAATGATTATATTTGCTGTCTGGACTTTTATTAAGGTTTAAAGAAGTTATTTATAATTCTGGTTTAACTTTAATATTTTTTTTTTAAATTAAAGTATTCTTTTGAAATGCTGTCTCCAAACTCTCATAATATTCCATTCTTATTTATTTCTAACTCAAGGCCTGATTTCTACACTTTATATATTGAAGAACCAGATTCTGCTGGACATTCATTTGGACCAGTTAGTGGTGGTGTAAGTAGTTTTTGTGTTTTTCTTAGACTAAATTGCAATAAAAATGGTGCTGTACTATGAATTTAACCAACTTATAAAGTTGGAATGGATAGTAGATCAAAAATTACTGTGACTATTTTATGAGTTTTTATTAAGAACTCTTGCGGGTTGTTGAGCCCATTGTTATGATTCCAATACTGTGTATGAATCAAAACATCTGTAAAGCAAACAGATTGGCAGAAAATATTTTCAGATCATACTATTAGAAATAATTTTAATAGTTTTATTTAGACTGAACTTTAATTTTATTGCCAAGTGATAACTTGGAAGCGTATGGCCTGGCATATCCTCAGAACTGTCTTTTATTTATTCCTAACACTCTACTTCAATGTTTGTTAATTTGTAACCCAAAAATGCTACATTTTTACTTGTGTGCAGGCAAAAAGTTCAGTCTTTGAGGCGCTTAAGACTTACCATATCAACTCCTTCCTGGAATGGTCTTATTTAATATATTTGAAAATAGCCTTCAGCAAAAGGCCTTGTTGTAGTGGACAAGGACAGAAAAACTGATCTTTGTAGGATAGTTTTAGGCTCCCTAATTGGAAAGGGAACTCAATTTTGTACATAAAGTGCTTTAAAACCCATTACTGTATACGTAATTTTATATGCGTATGTTATCAATGCATGCAAGACATTCAAGAGAATGAAGCAGAGTTAGAGGAAGAAGAAGGGTGCAAGTACTCCTAAGAGGAGTACTCAGACAAGATGAAGTCCTTACTGTAGGACTTATAGGAAGAACTGTAAGTCAGCTGCACCAACTAGGGAAGAGCCATCCTCTGTGAATGGCTGCAGGGTGAGTTGTGCTGGATTTCTCCCAGACCACTTCAGTGGTGGTCAGTGTTTTTGTGTAGGAAGTTTAAAGGGACTGTATATATGGGAGAAGGGCACCATGCTTTCCTGGATGCTGTACTGGTCTTATAGAAAATACATGTGTGTAAATATTTTTGAAACACTGCTTATTGTTAATACAACAACATGTTCATACTACAACAAAAATTGTATTTAATGTTATAAATCTGATATTTTATGTAAATTTGGGAGTGAGGAACAAATTTGATCTGAACGTGTTCATTTTTTTTCTTTCAGTAAACATGTTAAAGCTCAATTTTTCTAAGGCAATAGAAAAAGATTAATTGTGAATCTTTTTTTAAGTTGCATATTCTGTGGTAGAGTAGTGCAATTCTGCACATTCATACTCTAGTGGTGATGTAAAAAGAAAAGAAGCAACATTAAGAACCTGAAAACTGACAGAAAAGCTCACTTTTTCAGACTTTGATTACATCTAAGTGAGAATTGAAATCAGAATGAAAATTTCTAATTAAGCTGGTTTATCTTACAGGTAATCAAAGCCTTACAGCTAGCAGATCAAGCCTTGGGGATGCTAATGGATGGACTTAAACAAAGAAACCTGCACAAATGTGTAAACCTCATTGTTTTAGCTGATCATGGTAATGTATATAGGTCTTTTTTTAATCTAAATTTTACTGAGACATTTTCTTCCTCTGTGTAATATATGTGCCTACTAGTTTTAATTTATTTTGTAATTCACTTTATCTTCCTTGCCATATATTGTACATAAAAAATAACTGTTTCTATATTGTCTTGTAGGGATGGAGATGACCTACTGCAGACAGTTAGAATATATGACTAATTACTTCAAACAGATTGATTTCTACATATATGCTGGGCCTGCAGGTCGCATTCGAGCACGAAATGTTCCAAATGACTATTTTACCTGTAAGTGTGGACCAATCCTGGGATTGCACATCAATATAATGGGAAATAAAGAAACAAATAGGGAAAATGGATGATGAGTAGTAATCAAAAGAGAGAACAGCTTTCTGTTTCGCTTAGCCTGGCTTTAACATCCATGGAAGTTGTGGGGTTTTTTTTTTTTTTGCAAGAACAACCTGTTTACATGAAGGTTAGAAAAGCTTGTTGAAGACTCTGATTTGCATTTTATTGGCATGTGGGAAAATGAGGTAAAGAGAGTTTTATTGTTTTGAACTGGGACTTCAGGTCTTTCATAAGTGCATTACTCTCCACAGATTTCTTGTGCAACATTGGCAGAGTCAGTCTTTTTGAAGCAGTGACTATTTCTAACTGCATGTACAAAGTTACGAAATCTGAATCTTAGCACAGTGGGATCTAAGCCTTGGCTGAACCCTTTAGCTATATCACAAAAACCCACAAAACTGAAACAATGTGAGCTGACTCTGACTCAGAATAGATACCGTGCTACCAGACTGGAAAAAAAAAAAAAAATCCCCAAACTTTCTGTGTGAGGGAAAAGCATGCAGAGAGGTAAAACCATGGAAATGCTCTGTTTAGTGAGTTTATAGAATTCATAAAGTATTCTGAAAGGCATAATTCTTGCAGATCTCAAATAAGAGCTAGGATCCCATTGAACTGTTTATTTATCTGTTTCTAATTGCATTTATATTTGTAGGCACAATAGTTATACAACGTAAAGCAGACTTTCCTTGGGTTAAGTAGAAGACAGTTCAAGTCAGACAGGAGCAGGTTAATAATCAGAGGAGAGAATAATGATATTTTGTATGTCTTAATCTCAATATAATTGTTGGCTCATTTCTTCTAATGGTCTTACCCTTTCTGAAGGGGTTTTCAGTCTGTAAAGTGCTCAGATTTGTTTTTTAGAAAGCTAATCTCAAAAGGCTGAAGTCACTTTTTGAAAATACAGAAGGTGAAAGTACTAAGACAGACTGCATTTTTCCTTGTGACTGCTGCTGGAAGTGGAATACAAGACAAGTGCTCCAGGTCCAGTTCGATGTAAAAAAGGTTATACTTCAAACAGAGGTTAGGTAGGAGAAGAAAATTTGGTTCTGATGATGTGTCAGTTTTAGATGTAGGCAGTCATCATCATGGCAGTTTTCTACAGTCTGTCTTGATGTACTCAAAGTGCTAGGTACTTCCACAGGCTACCATACTTACCGTCAGTTACCCTTGGAAACATAACATTCCTACCCATGGAAAGTTATGGGTACCATAATCTTCACAGGCTAATAAAGAAATTCAATTTTACAGACATTTGCTGTAAAAAAGCATGGTGAATTTTTTCTTGTGAGACTTTGGATTTTCAGCTGTTTGAATGTATGTTAATTCACGTTTTCTTTTTTAACAGTTGACTCAGAAGGAATTGTTAAAAACCTCACAGTGAGTAAATACTCTCATAATTTTTCCTCATAGTTCCTCTTAATAGGAATCTGATAAAAAAAGAACAGTTTGTGAAAAACTGAGACTACAGTGCCTGTTTAAGTAGTTTCCTGACTCCAGTGTACCATAGGAGGCAGTTCTGGAAGTTGTTCAAAGATGGTACACAAAAGTTTGCCATGGGGGATCTCTGTTCAGAGGAAAACAAAATACTTCTGTACTTCACTTTGAAAGAGAAGAAGTAGCTGATTTCACGTGCAGAAAATAGGTTATGTTTTCATTACAGAACAGAATACAACATAGAGATGCTTTAGATAGCTGGCATCTGTTAGCTCTGAACCACAAATTCTGCACCTAGGCTAGGTTGAAGCAACTTTTCCACACGATAGATAATTGCACTGTAGAGTGCGTTGCCACAGGGTGTTGTAGAGGCCCTATAAATAGGAAGGGGGGATTTTAGTCAAATTAATGGAGGACACGCCTGTAAGGGCTATTAAACATGATCCACAAGCAACCTCTGACTTAAGAAATCTTGAAGCCTGGAGGAAACTGAGCAGATATGAGAAAGAAGGTTCATTCAATACTTTACTTGTTCTTACACACTTTCTCTAAGTATCTTGAGTCTGAAAATTCTGGAGATCTGATTGGAAAGAGTAGTAGGCAAGATGGCCCTTTGTCATGAGGCAGTATGGCTCTTTTAGGATCTTTTATGACATGTCACTGAAGTAGTTGCAGTGCTTTTAGTTATGGTGCACTGACACTGAGCCCCATACTGATAGCTCTGCTTGGGTCTCTGCCATACTGTGTGGATGTCGCACTTCAGGGCAGGTCCATGCTTGGCTGTCTCTCCCATGTAGACCATTGCTCCTTGTGAGCATGCTGTATGACAGCTGAGGTCTGAAGGGTGCAAAGGAGTGCAGAACAGAGTGCTAAACAAAGGAAGGTCAAGTCTATTTCTTTTACTGAAGGGTGATATGACAGTGCGTGCTTTTCCTTATACTTTTTTAGATAGATAATTTGCTGCCTTTATTTTTTTTTAATGTTCAAGATATACATTAATACATGTGGGACAAACTAAAATGCGTGTAGGAAAGTTGTCTTTTTGTATTTCTTTGCATTTATAATTTACAGTGAGTTGAACGTTTAAACTGCTTGCTAATTGTCATATTTTTCCCTTTTTTCCTTCATTTCCAGTTTGTTTTCTATTGTGTGACTAGCCCTAGTCCAAGCAGTAGACAGACGTTCTGATACTTTTAGAATAAACACAATCAACTTGCAAAATTCTGGGCTGTCTCAGCTGGGTATATTTCTGATAAATTACCACTAGAGGTCTTCCTTTGACCTGTTGAACAACTCAACTGTGCACTATTACATGTAGCTTTTGCCTGCCAGTGAAGTTAAAAAGGCAGTGAGCATTCCTGTTTAATTTTTTCTTGATTCTGAGTACCTAAGAACATATCCTTTATCCCCCAGCATCCAAAGCAGATGCGCGAGTAGGATATCAATGGTTGGGAACAGCAGAAGGAGCTTTTTCAGTGCTACATCCCCTACCACATTGTATGATGTGGAGCCTGTCATATCAAAGAGCATTGGTGTGAGGGGAATAGCACAATTTGCATGTTCTCAACCTCAGCTGAAACTGCAGCTGCTAATAGTTACAGAGATGTGATATCTCTGCCTTGTAGTAATAGCCTGGTATCAGGACACTTCCTCTTTCCTTTTCTATGCATTCATAGAGCTTATGCATTTTGTCCCTTTCAAGTTCTTAGAACATGAATTTGATGCAGAGAAGGGAGTTGTGTGTTGTATATTAATTGCTAGTCAATAGACATAAAGTCATATTATATATTTATTTCCTCTATTTTTCCCTTTAATTAGACTATCCTTTGTAGAATGACCTCCTCTCCTGGGCTAGCAAACTCATTGAATACTTATTTTTCATATTCCTGGATTCCACTATGCTTCTTTGATAACTATCCAGGCACACTTACTCTCGTTTCACATGTTAATGTCATTCTGTGCAGAGTATACAATTCTAGTACTTGGAGGTGAAGATGTCAGATCAGACTGCAAGAATGCTATAGTTTGTAGTGCCTGTGTGGTAAAACAGATCCACTTCTCTGGCTTACCCAGCTTCCTAGCAGCTCTTCCCTCAGCATTTTAGATGTTCTGTGTTGTCCCAGTGCTGGATCCCTGATCGGAAGCAACACTTCCGAAACATTGCCACGATGCTTGCAGCCAGCTGGAATGGCTCCTGATGGCCACATGCAGTTAAATCTTTGCAGTATGTCCTATCTCATATGGTTGTCATTAGTCTCTCAATGCCAAACTCATGGCATGCCTGCTAACACAACAGTTACAGAAACACATTAAACGTGAGTGTAAAAGCTAACACATTTAGCTAACAGCTGAGCCTGGGACACTTACATGGCATGAGAGTACATGTTCAGTCTTGCAACTAAAACCCTTTACTGTGCTATGTTGTTTATACTTGATTTTCTTTGTTATTTATTGAATGGTAAAGTAATAGAAGATGGCAGAAATGAACTGCCAGGGAATTTTCTCTTGTAGAGTGTAATCTTACATACAAGCTTCCAGTGACATTAGTATGGACATATACACTAAACATTGCAACTAAATGTCTTTCAGCCTTAGGAGTACTTTTACCACAGATGGTAAAAATTGGGCCAAAAAGGAGACCTGCACGTTATCCAATAAGCTATCTGTGAATAATGTGCTTTGTGCTTACATTCCTGTCACTAAGATGTTTGTCATAATCTTGAATGATGTGTTTATTTCTGATACTGAGCAAAACTCATGACTGGGCTGTTTCCTGCTGCACAGTGCAAAAGATCCCCTCAGCACTTCAAGCCTTACCTGACACCTGACTTGCCAAAACGATTCCACTATGCTAACAACGTTCGTATTGATAAAGTTCATCTTTTGGTGGATCGACAGTGGCTGGTTGTGAGGTAATATAGTTTTTGTGACTGTTATCTTTTTCATCCCGTTCTCATCCTTTTGATTTCCTTTACAGGTGTCTCATTTCCTGTTTTGTTTTAGACTTGTTACATTTCCATATTTGTTACATTTAAAATCTTACTATGTGTAAAAAGAGAACACGCCTTATACATAAAGCCAAGAATGTATCATTAGTATGATTCAAATCTTAACAGTCTAATAAAAGAATCATCATTACTCCACATCAAACTTTTACAGAAAAAAGAAATGAAGAAAACAAAAAATAAAGAAATGAATACTACTACACAGAAAAAGTCTCAGAAATAATGCAGTTAAAATTGTTATACAAAGTCATGGTAGTATTTAGCCGTTTTCCTGGTGTTATGGTTACCCCATCCACAGCCCTTCTGGGTCCTAAGGTTGATGGCTTCATTCTGGTGCATGTGTCGATATGGCCAGTAATCAGTAGTATGAGTCCTTCATCAGAAGGAATGTGATGTTGATGCTTCTTCCTCACTCTGTGATCCAAATGGAGCCCTTCCTTTATGTGTGCTAACACTACAACTTGCTCACTCTTCACTGGCCTGCAAGTTAACATTACATCTCAGTTCACTAGATATGGTGCATTCTACACGTGTCAGATATTTGTTGTTTATTCTCTCTCCTACCTCTAAGTCTGGTTTTGCTCAATTCCAGATCTTCATTTCTTTAATTGACCAGCAGTGAGTTGCTTCTAGCCTTGGAGTCTCCATTCTGCACAGAATAACTAATTGTTACTGCTATGTGTATAAAAGCTATGGCTTTGCTATGCAGAGATAAGCTGATAAGATAACAAATCAGACATAACCATCTTGTAATTGCAAAAGATTGCTGTAAGAGTTGAACAATAAAAAAATAGCTCTAAGCAAGTCAAGAGCAGTTCAGACAAGCCTTAGTCCTGAGGTTTTGAAAACTCAATATTAAGCCTGTGGTGTTACAGCAATACTGTATTTACTGAGCTACAGTGTTGCAGTAGGAGAAGCGTGAGCCAACTGAGAATTTCAAGAGTATTCTAATAGCAGAAAATGCCCATTCTGTATATGACTTGATTGTTTCAATGCAACCAAATAATTGTCCTGGACGTAAAAAAAAAAAAGAAATACCCACTGGAAAAGCTCATATTCACCCTTTTTTAAACTATGCTAAAATGTTCTTGTGCCTCTGAAAACAGAATACATGTTCTTGACAACAGTGCATTGAATCAGTATGGGATGACTGTCTCTTTATCTTTCCATGTATCTCAGCAACGATTAAATTAAAACAAGTGTTAGTCATTATAAGTCAGACTATTCTGACGTGTTATTAATTCTATAACCCACATACACACATCCACTTCTCTCCTTCAGCCTTTAGGATCCATAATGATCTTATTTAAATTGCTCCACAGAGGCTAACAGCAGAGTTCTCCCATTATATTTTTTTTAATTAAAATGCAGATACCACAGAATATGACTGAGGAATTCTTCCTAGGCAGATGACACTTGTTCTGAAACTTGTAGCTAGGTGAAGGCCTCAGTTCAAAAATACCCGTTTTTTCAATTTATTTTGAAAATATTGATTGACTGTACACTCAGTAGCTACCTAGGATAATTTATTTCTGTCTGTAGCAATTTCTGTTACAGGAGAAAGAGATCTTCATCAAAGTGAACACTGGATGAGCAAAAAGTGCTACAATATTATGCCAGAGTCAGTTCTTAAGACATAATCCAGACTCCAATGATTCAGGGTGACTTATTAACTGCTTCTATTTGTGGCATTTTTATTTACACTATATGATGGTTTCTCCTTAGGGACAGAAGTTACACATATTGTGATGGGGGTAACCACGGCTATGACAATGAATTTAAAAGTATGGAGGTAAGATGATTTCTATTCAGGTCTTGCACCTTCTTATATAGAAAATCACAATGTGCTAGGTGAACTACAAGAATATAGAATATATGATAGTTTTTGCAGTGTGCCTTTTCTTCCATGTCACCCACACATGTAAACTATGAACACATACTGGGTCCACATATTTGTATTGCCTTCCATCAATGTGTATGAGGCCTGCTTCCTTGGGATCCTGTAGTAAACCTTGTCTGGGCTCACTTTAACTCTGTGGAGCCGGATAGACTACAGTAAACCAAGCATACCACCTTTAGCTATGGGACACTGAATTCTTTCATTCTTTCATTATTCTACTGAAGCAATGACTGAAAAATCTCCATAGGCTCTAGGAGTTCAGTTGAGCATCTGAAAGCCTGTGTGCTCAAATAAACTAAATCTCATTGTCTCTGCTTATCTTACAAGACTTAATCATGTCATCAGAGCAAAAAAGTCATTAGCATAACCTGTATGTTAGTATAGGCTGTATTGCAGTTTCATCTCATTTTCACTTCTGGTTACAGTGCAAATATTTTGAGATCCTGAGCTTTTGTGTTTTCATGTGCTTTCTGTGATGTGAACCTTTAAGTAAGGTCAAGCATGCCACTATTAGTTCCATATTCTGTGCCTACGAATCAGATTCTTCACAACTGCATTAAAACTGTATGTCAGTATACTGATCACAATGGTGCTGAATGTTTGTGTGGAAAGAAAAGGTAAATTCTGGTTAACATGGAGACCTTAATCATAGCACCACCTTGTGCTGGTGGCACAATGTCTGAGGAAAATATTTTTCTTTATAAAGAAGCAAAATGTCTTAATGTTGTGTTTTTAAAATAAATTAACAATTTCCTTTTCTACTATGGGAACATGAGAATATTATTTTAGAACAGATCATAGTCCTGTTTAGTCATGTTTCCTGTATCTTATGGCAGGCAGCTCAGGAGGCGTATAAAGTAGTAGAAACTAATGTGAGACTGTAAGTAGTTGTCGTAGTTCAGCCCCGATCGGGACCAGACTACGCAGTCTCTCTCTCACTCCCCCCACTCTCCGAGAGAATAGGAGGAGATAATATAAGAAAAAATGGCTCAAAATAAGGACAGGGAAAAATCCTTAAAGTCACCGTTACAGGCAAAACAGACTTGACTTGGGAAAACTATTCATTTATTACTAAAACTAGCAGGATAATGAGACAGAGAATAAGATAACCTCCCCCCACCCCTCCCTGTTCCTGGGCTTAATATTATCTCTACTACCTTCCCCCCTTCCCGAGTGGCACAGGGGGGAAGAGGGAATGGGGGTTGTGGTCAGTTCATCACACGTTGTTTCACACCACTGCTTCGTCGTCGAGGGAAGAACTCCTCACATTCCTCCGCTGCTTCTTTGTGGGGTCCCTCCCATACGCCACAGTCCTTCGTGAAACTGCTCCAGCATGGGTCATCTCTTCCACGGGGTGCAGTCCCTCCGGAACAGCTGCCCCAGCGCTGGCCCTCCACGGACCACAGCCACCTTCAGGCATCCACCTCCCCCAGTGTGGGGTCCTTCACGGTCTCCAAGTGGATCTCTGCTCCTCTGTGGACCTCCATGGGCTGCAGGGGGACAACCTGCTCCACCATGGTCATCACCACAGGCTGCAGGGAAATCTTGGCCAGGAGCTGCATTACTCCTCCCCCTCCTTCTTCACTGACCTTGGCGTCTGCAGCCATTCCTCTCACAAGAAAAATTCTTCACAACAGGCTGGCAGACACCTCTCAGGATCCTTTTTACATCTCATCTCATCTCCTCTCCACTTCTTGCAGCCGGGCTGGGCCGAGTCGGGCCCAGTCAAGGCCAGAGGGTGAGGCCTGCAAGGCCCACAAGGCTCATGCCTCCCCTTCTCTGCCCCCGCTCAGCTTCTTCACATTTTCTCTACTTTTTTTTTTTTTTCTGTTTTCCCCTTCTTTAACACATTATCACAGAGGCATTATCATGGAATATTCTGCTACTAATTGGCTTGGCCTTGGCCAGCAGTGGGTCCACCCTAGACCCAGCCAAGTGCACTGAACAAAGGGGAGCAACTTCTAGCAGCTTCCTACAGAAGCTACAACCTTAGGACCCCCTCACTAAACAAAACCAGAACAACATGCTTCTACTGAAATTCAGAATATGCTACTCACTTTGGTTTAGTCTGCTCATGCAAAGCAGATTTCTTACAAATACTTATGACAAGTCTCACAAAAGACAAGGAAGATTTTTGCACTGAAAGAGTTAGTCTTATTGTCGGCCAATCTTCCCCACACACCTAAAAGGCAGCTATACTGCACTTAAGATTTTTTTTTTAATTTTTTTTTTTTATGTCTTTATGATGAGATAGACCAGTACCTCTCTACAAATTGTTCTAACTTGCCTTTAGTTTTAGTATGGGGCGTTCAATCACTGGCCTGGAAACCTCTGAGCAGAGGAATTTCTGGCATCTTGGTTGGAGCTGGCACCAACCCATTTTCCTTTGTTCTCATTAAAGGAACCATAATATGCTAAGTTAAATAAATAATTTTTAAAAAGCCAAAACCCCAAAGTAAAAGCAGAATACAAAAGGAATGCATATTCAGTGGATTACTGTAAGAGAATATTTCCCTAATTTGACTCCTTTCTCTAATAAAAGCAGTATTTATTGCTGCAAAAAATCTGTAAACTGATCTTTCCAAGTGACTTGAACATCTTCCCCAAGTAATTTGCCTTCATGTACAGCCCTTCAGCTTGAAATGTCAGGAAAGGAACTGCTAGCTATCCATGCAGAAAATTCTACAAGCTGTAGCTGTCACAAATATTCAAATGCACGCACTAACCTAAAAACCCTAAATACTGTCAACTTCGATGAAGGGCAAAGAGTTCAGCAAATTCCATCTATCTAGGTAAGAGTAAAAGAAATCATACCAGCTCTCCAGATCACAGCATGCCAGAGAAGCAATGTAGCTCAAGACCTCCAAAATATCTCTGTAAACAAATTTTTAATTCATACCATGTCGACCGCACAGCAAAGTATTTTTAGTCATACAAAGTCAATCCTATCTTCTACATGGAATAAAGAGCTTGCTTTGCTTTCTTCCCTCCCCTTCCTTAACCAATAGTGGTCACTCCCTGAAGGGTTTAGATGGGATCTGTAACTTAGAACCAAGTTCTTGGACTTTGAGACCATTTACCTTTTTTATCCTTTAGCCTCTGGTACCTCAAAGCCATAGCGGAGAGTCACCAGATTTTTATTTCCTGGACACACGAAACAAGAAGAAAGCACCAACTCTAATATAATATACAACCATTACACTTTTTTTCCCTTCCCCTCTTCATCTCCTTGAAAGGAAGATTCAACCATTGATCTGAGCATATACTAAAAAAAACCTACCAAAGAGTTCATGAATGTATTTATTCTTTGGAGAGAATGAAGCCGGGGAAAAAGCACCAAGCAACTTAAATTGGATGCAAAAGGAAAAAAAAAAAAGTTTTAAGACTGTAATTCATACACATTTATGATGTCACTGACTTGCGCTAACAGTCCAAAAGGTGAATCCTTAGCAAATCAAGATGCATGGTACTAACTTGGGGTAGATACCACAGAAATTAGTCTAAATTGAAATATATTTTTACATTAAGAATAAAAACAAAACACTAATTATGACAGGGCTCAAAATTATTAACAGTCCTTAAATCATTTTGCTTGCTGTTCTTTAAGTCCGTTACCTCACTCCTATGTAAGATGTGATCCAACAGTTGCCATCGAAATAGCAATGAAATGCTGAAGAGAAGCAATGCCCAGCCATCCATATAAATGACACATCAGAGGGCAGTCACCTTAGGGAGCTCCTGAGGAAGTGGCAACTTGGAAGAGTGAGGGTCAACAACCACTAATCAATCAGATCTAAAAAAAGACTTCTTGGACAATGAACTTGAGATGTCAATAAAGTGTCCAATAGATAGTCTGCTTCCTGGAAAGTGACTAGAATACAGGAGGTGGAGTGGGTGGTGGTGTCTGAAATAAAGAGGCTCTGGGATTTTAGGAATTTGGTCAGTATGCAAGTGCTCTCCCCTTCAAAATACAGTAAGCTCTGTAAGACAGTGGTAAATCAGAATATGCTCCTTTACACTAGCAATCAGAATTACTACTAACTGTAATGACTAGAGAAACCAATAGTATCAAGGATAATATGTGACACTATCTTCTCTGGGTATTTTGCAATATCATATTTCTAAATCAAGCAAGCAGGAATAGAAAATATACTTTTCTCATGTTTTGGAAAGACAACAAACAAATGAGTCTCTTGATCAGATGAGACTGCAAATTCAGAAGCAGGCTTTGTGTACTTCCTACGCAGGACAAATACAGATCTTGGGGGAGGCGGAATCCAAACAAACTCGCCTGCTTTACCACAAGACATCTGGAAGAAAGCACTACAAAATCCCAGGGAAAAGCAGTGCCAAATTATTCACACTTAGAATGTACACTGTCCACAGTTCCACCCCCCTCAGTGCTCAGCAGCAGTTTAAGTTAAACACATTGAGATAGTAAGTGGGAACTTAACTTCCAAAGTTGACTTTTTTCTGTGTGATCTCCCACAGCTTCCCCCTGCACCCCCAACAGTCATCCGGCTTCTGTTTTTCCACATACTGAGAAAATACTTGCTAAATAACAGTACACTAATGCAGGATAGCTGAGGTACATGGAAAGCCTGTATCTGCCATGACAAAATAAAACATACAGTGCTACATGCTTTGCTACCTTCTGACATACAGTTTGAAAGGAAACAAAAAAATAAAGTCATTGAGGAGGTGAAATGGGGAATCTTAAAAACCATGAAATGATTATTGAAAATATTTTCAAGACTAACTTGCCGAAGTGAACACTTAATTTTAAATTATTTTTGCTTAGAATACTCAGACTAGAGTTTTCCTGTGGGTAAGACCTCTAATTTTAAGTACAAAAATTTCAGAATATTTTAGTCTAACATTCAACTGGTAAAATATGGAAGACAATTGACCAAACTTTTGGCATTTTGAATTGCTTAAGTATAAATTCTGCATATTTTTGTTACATTATTCAGAAGTACTGTATTGTAAAGGGTGCAAGCCAGCTTCTGCAACACTGTTGACCTACCAGTCCTGTGGTTAAAACACAGCTGCCTCTACAGATACAGAATTCACCGCTGTCTCATCCGTTTCTACCCACTCAATTGCACAACAAAGAGCAATTCTTTTCTCTATGCCTCAGGTCCCCCTTATAGACACAGGTAGAGTCGCCTTCAAATGCAAACTTGTCCTGCCACTCACTACACTGCAGGCAGTAAAAGAACTTCTACAATATGCAGGTGATGAAAATATTCCCTAAACCTTAGTTGGACGAGTTTTCATCTTAAGTTTTAGTCTAATAGTCTCATGCCCTCAGACACCCTTTCAATTCTTCAAGGACATAAAAGAAAAAAAATAATTTCAAAGTTAGAACTGTCCTACTCAGAAGCCAACACCAGAGCTAGCCTGAATTATTACTGGGACCGAAGCATATTCTGACATGCTAACAGAACTGCAATACCAGTGTAGTAGCACGGCCACTACAGACATAGCACGTGGTGGCTTGTTAGGATGTTGCACAGAGGACTTAAGTGTTTGGGGACATTTTTCTACGGGCTATTTATTCTACAACAGAGAGCACAATCAGCAATGATAAATCTACTATGCCTTTATTTTTGAACATAATTGTTGATGTTTTCAAGGAAAGACGTAACTCGCCATGAATTTCAACAGAATTTGGTGTGACACCTGAATTTAGGTACCCCAAATCTCAGTTGCTAATCTGAATTAGGATTTGGAGTCTACTTGGAAAATCCCAGCACAAGTTTTCCAGGGGAAAAAACAACAAATAAAACTTCTGCATAGGCTGGTACTGTCAGTAAATCACACAGGTGGAATGACACTCAAGACAAATCTCAGTATCTTCTGTAATATGGAATGTCCTTAAAACATCAAACAAGGCCCCAGTTATGCAAGCATTTAGCTAATGGTTTACTTTAAATTTGGTAAGTAACAGTATTTTATGCTACAGGGACAGAAGCTATGGCTAGGGTCCTTCACGGGATTTTAACATTAAAGAATACGGTAGTACTCCATAACAATGTCTGGCATTCTCACCAACCAAAGCAGACATCTTCAGGACATACCACTGCAGCCTTTTTATAGTTTTCAGCAACACTATAAAAGATTAAGATTGGCTGGTTTATGCCACCGTGGCAATGATATTTACATGTGCATCTAGTATCGTCAGGTTGCTGAAAACAAAGGAAGACTGGCCTGTTAACTGGCTCCTATTATTTAAAGTACAAGGAAAGGCTGATAGAGCTTGTTTAGCTTAGTTTTAAAAATGAAAAAACTGAGGGGGGGGGGGGATAATTCCACTACGTCAGCAAAGATAGAAGCAAGTTTTTATGAAGACTGAGACTGACTTTCAGACACACACACTGCAAGATAAAAGGCAACTGACATAAATTGCAACAAGGAAAATTCTTACTAAATATTAGGAAATTTTCTCTACCATGATGTTGATCAAACATTGAAACAGATTACCCAGAAAGCCTCTAGAATAAACCTGAAAAGCCTGATGCAACTTAGAAATTAGATTTAACCTTCAAATCTGTCCCTCCTTCAAGCATGAGATTGGATGAGATAACTTTCAGAGGTCCCTTCCAACTTGAATTATTTTATTAGTCTATAATTCTTGTTTTCAGCTTAGACGATTTTAGCTATGGTTTTTTTTTTTTATTGTAGCGTCACACAAATCCAGGAAGATACTGAATATTCCTGCTGAAATGTCAAAGAATCATGTAAGAGAACATTACCAGATTTAAAACAACTCCTCACTGGTTGCAATCTCTTCCTGGCATTACTGCAATTTTAGAGGGTCTCATTAAGACCTCTTGCCTCAGAATCTATACATTAACTATAAAGCCAGGAAAAAGGCTCTGCAGTGCCTCTAACCAATGATACTTTGTAAATTATGTAACTGATCTTATTTTGTTATCTTTCTTACAATATGAATCACTTCCAGATGTACAAATTGCCAAGACAGGTGAACACTTTCTCTCCCACTACTAAAAAACAGCAGGTGAGGAATAGCTGGCTGAGTTACTTCAGACAGCAGTAATAGCTTGGCTTACCTTGCTAGTAAACGTGAGCATGAACTTGGCTCACTTTCTGTCTGAACAGCTACTGTCAAACAGACCTCTCTGTGTGTCAGTCAGGAATAATATAACATTTACATTTTTCTTATAAAAAGGAGCAGTTTTTCATTACACAATCCCTTTCACTAATAGATCAAGGTGCAGAAGTTTCTGGTGGTGACAGCAGGGAATAATTTATTAGCACAGGCAGAGTTGCTAATTAGCACCTAGTGTGCTAGAACTAGGAGCACAACCTCAATTTAAGGACTTGAGTAGAAATTTTTTTTCCTGCCCCAAAAGAGGTAGAACGAGAAGCTACTCTGCTTATCAACGTAAGTTTGTTTTGGAAAGATGTTTCTTGATCAAAGTTGCCTGTTAATCTTTGCTCTAGCAGTGAAAAAGTAAAAGCCCTATCACAACTGGTAAGGCAGCAAGAAGTGACTGCCATGTAAAATGTATTTTGAAGGGAGATAGTATGGCAATTCAGGTCAACCTCTTCAAAATGGATAAAAATATGAGAAAACACCTCTAACAAAACATCTACCTGCAATTAAACATAAGGATACTGATCTTTCTCCAAACCTTTCCTTTGGGAGGGAGGGAAACATATTAGCCACAAAATAAAACAACATGGCCAAGTGTAACAAACAGTTATATCAGGCACCAGAGAGCTGAGAGGAGGGAAGATCTTACAGAGTACTTAAAAACTGAGAAGTAACAATTTCTCAAGGAGTCCATCCTCTACCAGAGTAGAAGCACGGTCCAAGACAGCCATTATTAGCTCCACTAGTCCAGGCAGACTCAGACCTTTTGAAGTACAGGTTTTAGTGTGAGTGGCAGCCCTCACTGCTGCACAACCATGACAGTTTTGTGAGACAGGTGCCACGCATAAACTGCAAATCTTTCACAGGACTTCAGACGAGCATGTCCATTCTGTATTTCACTCATATGACGGATTTTGAATGAGTAACTTGTCTTCTTCATAATTAGCTTCAATCGAAATAGATTCTATTCATGTTGTAAAATGATCAGCTGAAGATTTCTAAAGACCTCGTACACAGTCTAACAGGATAATTCCTCTCCGCAAAGCTGACAGATACCAGCAGACAGCAGTTCTCAGGTATCATCTAGAGTTGAATCAAAAAAAATCTTAAAATGCTGCAACTTTAGTATAGTAAGTCTGCCCAAAAGAACTGTTCAATACAGCAAAAGAAAGGTTTACGAGACTCAAGCAGGTGGGGTTTTTTTAATACTAGAAGGTTCTCTTGCAACATCAAGTTTTTATCTCTGAGTCAAACTGAGTTGAAATACTCTGTTGCATTTCAGAAATAAAGTGACAGAAGTCATTCATGGATGCTGGCTCCTTGTAATCCATCACGAAGCTGTACTTTAGCAAAGGAAATTTCACATGGAACTGGGGCTAGGTAAGAACTACTGCTTCCACTGAAAGTTTCTCAGAACTATCTTTTTATTTCTGTTCTTTCATTACCCATTCAACCTTTGAGTCCCTTTGAATGCAGTTAACTATTAAGAAATTGCTGGGCTTGCCTGGGAGGTTAACATCTGCAGACTGTTCCAGCACTCTGGTGCAAGTTAGCTCCCTCACAAGTCAGTTCCTGAAACTGTATCTTCTGAATAATTCCTCAATAATCTCAGTACGGAGTTACCCAGATCAAGCTGCCTATGAAATGCAAGTAAAATAACATGGCCAACTTTTCAGAAAAGCAAATTGGAAGCACTTAAAAAAAAAAAATCCCCCTCTGCATAGCTGTAGAGGCAGTAAAGTCTAGGAAGTCTGATGAACAGCTGGAAAGGGAAGGAAGCATCTTCAGCTAGTGCAGCTATTTTTGTAGCTAACATCTAACTCTACATTGAAACTTATGATCTACTTTTCACTAACAAGCCTCAATTTTATTTCAAACCATCTAAGAGAACAGTAAACACAGGTACACAAGAATCACAGAATAACTGTAGATAGAAGGGATCTCGGAGATCATCAATCTCACTCCTCTGCTCAAAGTATGGCTAACTACAGCAGGTGGCTCGAGGTTGTGTCCAGCTGGGTTCTGAATATCTTAAAGGATGAAGAAGGCACAACCTTTGTGGGCAACCTGTTCCAAAGGTCTGACCACATTTCACACTTAAAAAAAAAAAAAAAAAAAAGGTTTCTTCCTTATGTTTGAGTGAAGTTTCTTGTATTTCAGTTTATGCCCATTGCCTCTTTCCTCTTCACCAGGCCCCGTTGTGAAGAGTTTGGCTCAGTCTCGCCTAGTCCCCTCATCAGGTGTGTAGACATATGGATAAGACCCTCCCTCAAGTTTTCTCATCTCAAGGCTGAACAGTCCCAGCTCTCTCAGCTTCTCCCCTTATGTCAGATGCTCCAGTTCCTCTCTGTGGTCCTCACTAGACTTGCTCCAGGATGGCAAATTAATCCCTAATGCAAGTAAGTAATAATGGAAAGAGGCAATTTCAGATTTTTTCTTTTCTTTTGAGATCTACAGCAAAAGATTTGAAATCAATGCAGCTTTTCGGAGTCACTTAAGAATATAAATTACTTATCTTTTACGTGACTATCATTTGTTCATCTCAAGTGCCAGATCGATGTCACTTACAGCAAGAGGTAAGCTCTACCAAGGCAGACAGTTTTGTTAGGTAGTTAAAAATTTGAGATTATGGGTAAAAAAAGATTCAAGTGATTGATTTAAATTTAAGAGCAATACCCAATAGAATGTTGTTGGCATTGTGCTCTAGTTGCACAAAACAAGTATGTTCATCTCTTAGTTGCATTACCAAAATTGCACCTTTAGACTTCCATCAAAATATTATCAACATTATTAGGAATTATACTCCTCAGGGCAGGATCTGTATGACAAGACCCTAGATGCCACCTGAACAGAAACTTATTAGTTAAAAAAATAAAAATCCTCTCTATCACTAAGCTTATATTCTCTTTCTAATAACCACAGTTTTGGAGAAGAGAGAGATAATGTTGTTAGGGCACTTGAAAAGCTCCAATTGGAAATCAGGTCAACTGTAAAGTAATTCTAGCTTCCACTTGCACCTAAAATAAGACAGCAATCTCAAGGCTACGATAAATCCAATACAACATCTATCATTATTCACTACAATAATGTGTTTCATTATACTACTAGAAATCTAAAGAAATAACCCAGAAGAGCAGAAACCTAACTCCTACTTTTTATTTCTGCACTGATTTATCTTCTGGAACTTTCAGAAAAGTTTCTGCTTCAATGAGCTTTTACCTCTTGGTACCACAGTAAGTTGGGCAGTCTGAATAAAAAGAAATAGCAGCAATTACTTTGAGAAGTTTGGCTCACTTTTATGGTGGAAACAATGTGCATGTTCAGCACTAGAACTCCCCTGAACTCATCTTGGCTAACTCAGAAATGGTCTCTCGCTGTTGCAGAGACAGTGCACTTACAGTTGCTAGCTTAGCTAAAAGGCAAGGAAGACCTTGACCCCAACTCAAATCCCAGCCTTTCTGCAACAAGTGTGCGGCTGAGCAATGAGAACTTCCTCCTCCTCACGAGGAGACATCCAATTAAGCATAGGGGAAAAAAAAAAAAAATGTCTCCTGTGCTGTGGATTTTCCAAAGACCATCATCTTGCCTGCTCCAAAAGGCAAGTCAGGAAAAAGAATTAATTACGACATCAAAATTGAATTACTATTGCATTAACTAAAGAAAATAATATGGAAGACAACCATTACTGCAGTATTTCTAGGACAAAGCTCTGTTCTTTCCGTCTGAACAAAAACTCACAAAAAAACCCAGCCATTACTGGATTTCATTTTGAAGTCATACGAAAAAGCCATTTTCTACATGCCGTTTGCTAATGGAAATCTGTCATTTTCTTCTCTGATCAAGCTTCTTTCCCTAAAGCACTGCGTACCAGCATCTTAAATTGTTCATCCTTGAAAGAGCATTTTGTTTGCAATTTCTCTTCCTTTAATAAAATGCATTCTAATGAAATAAGGCTCTTATTTCAAAGAGGACCAATCTACCATATGCACACCAAAAGGAAGGCCCTGGTTCTATCATATTTCACATTATTTCAGTGAAGAAGAGTTGTATAAAAACTTCATGTACAAACGCACTACCTCAGCACCAAACTTCCAGGATTATTATCCCTTTTACAACAACTCCTGATTTACCTTCTGAAATTGCAATGCGTATTTCTATGCTTTTAAACGTAAGGCAAGTCAACATCCTGCTTTTTTTTTTTTTCAGCCACCATCCACTATTATTATATGGATATTTAAGGAACCGAAAGGGCAAGCACCAAATGAACAACCAATGCTTCCAGCACATTTAAACAAGAGTGCTTCACACCATTTACTATGGTAAGGCCCTTTTTAAATAAATGTGTGACTCACTGTTTGTTTTCTTCACCAGGAGGTGGAGTCTTGCCATGCCCCTCCATTACAAAATCCTCATGTTCCATCTGCAAAGGCAAGCATTGCAGGTCAGAAATTGGTGGAGCAAAACACGCATCCCCTAAAGTGGCCCTTTTCCATATGCAACGTCTTAGGACAGCCACTTTATCATAGGTGGCTGGTCCAGAACAGATCATGTAGTTTCTTAGCAACATACGTACATCTCCAACCCCGCTGCTATGGTATTATTTTACAGCACAATTTTCAGAAAATCTTACAAGGGAAAAGGAATGATTTAATGGCTATAGCAGAAGACTATCAGACTATCAGTTCTAAGTTTTGCTCTGTTATGGACTTCCTTTGTCATTCTGAATAAGGATGCCTTCTACCACTTCTTCCTTATATATGAAGCAGGAATTCTTAAAGAGTTAAGTTTATCAACATATCTGGAAAAAAAATCAGAATTTTCAAAGAAACTTATTAACCACAGACAGAAACTGTTGTGAAAGCAGAGTACTTCTTGTGAAAAAATAACTTTTATATGAAAAAGATACTTTCACTGCACACACATAGCTTAGTTAGCAGGGTAAAAAAAGAGGCCTAAGGGAAGCTCAAATAGATGCTGTTCCAATGACAACATAAGGTAGGCATTTCCTTTGGCTCACATGTTAAAAGATTCCAAGGGCACTAAGGAAGTTTTCTGTTTAATTGTTTGCTTTAAAAATACCGTTTTAGCATACATTTTCAGTAATTTCTTTGGCCAGAAAGAAGAATTACATTATATTTGATCATTAATTAATTATGCACTCTTAATTTAATTACTTCATTTGGCTAGAATTTCTTGCACAGGTAGCAAAATATTCTTCTTTTTATAAAAAAATTCAACACATGCACTTAGTATTTTACGTAAACATCCAGATCTACAGTTAGCAATGCTCTACTTCATGTGAAGCCAGCAAACAGGCCACACTGCAATACTTGATAAGCCATACAACAAAACAACTAAAGCATAATCACACACAAATCCAAGATTCACTACATTAAACTGGAAAAAGCAGAGAAGCACTATTCAGTCAGTAAAGATAACATGATTTAGTCAGTCTTTGAAGGAGTAAAAAAAAAACCCAAACCAAACCAAAATCCAGCAGACACTTTTCCTTGTGCCCCTACCCTCCCCTCAAACGAGTCATGTTTACTAATTTGTACCTTGATCCTGTTGACAGGTCAAAAATACTGACAAAAAAACACTACCTGCATATTGACATCTAACAAGGATAACAGAAATTATGTTATTTGCCTGCACAGACACAGCCCTAAACAAAACCACAAATTAACTGAGAAACTGACAAACTGGTAATGACATCCAGAAGACAGACAGTCATTCAAATACCTATAAGGGAATTTCATATTTGTAAACACGTACCCATGCTACCCACAGTCAAATCAGTATTTTCATTTAAAAGTAATGTTTGAAAGCAAGAAGATTTTGCATTACAGTTTTGTAAATAACTTGGACTTTTATCTATGCATGCATTCCCAGCACATTGGACACACTGAAATATATTTGTATCTCAGTTTGTATCTGATTCTCCAGAGCTCTAACATCTGGACACAAAACCGTCTAGCTGAAGAGAAAGGTATTCATTCCACTAATTCTGTTGTTGGGCACGTTGAAACACAAGAGTGACAACTGGTAAAATAGCTACAGATTTGTGGCCACATAGCAAAAGAGCACGGTTCTGTGAGTGAGGGTAAATGTTTAAGAGCTGCTCTTACACAACCTGAAATCAGGAGGTATTTTAGCCTGCTGCTGGTATGAGACAAGGGCAATTCGTATGAATAATTTGTGGCCAGTACTGGGAAGAAAGATGAAATACAGCACCTGGCA
>JAAGAY010131399.1:0-40893 GCA_011801015.1 Ardeotis arabs | reverse complement strand
GGGTGACAGGGACGCGTTGTGTGTTCTGTTACGTGCAGCAGCAATTACAACGCGGCCTTACTTCACTACCTGCTCCGCTGCAGTTAAAATTGGTGCTTCTGTTGGAAAAAAAATGATGATCCCTGTATTTTCAAAGCCATCTTGTCACAGTGCATAGAGTGTTTAGCATGAGTAGTTATTTAGCTCTGCTATTAATTGTCACATTGGATATCCACATCAAAAATCATTCAGAATGCTTCCCTAGTACTGAATCACTAAAACTGAATTATTTATTATTTGTCAGGCTTCCCTCAGCTGCAGGAAAGACCGGATGGAGGTGTGATTTCTGTTCCTGCGTAATCCGGTGCGGCAGAACAGAAATACTGCGGACGCCTAACGATGCTGGAGCCCCGGCCCTGCCTTCACGGCTCTGGACACCAGAGGTTTGCAGGTGGGACAGTAAGGCACTGAAGGACACACGGCGCGCACCTATTCCTGTTAATCTCGCCCTTGGCTCTCAGGTTTTCCCCGCCACCCAAACTAGCGGTGAAGTATCGGGTTATTTACATCTAAGTGACCTCAGGAAATGGCCAAGTAGCTGGAAGCAGCGAAGGCTTTGTTAGGCTGACCGCCTTTCCTCACACCTGGCTGAGAGGGCACTTTGCTTTCCTTACCTGCGAGATGCAAACTTGATTTCTCCACGGATTTTAACTGAAAGAAACACAGAAAGCTTTGATGTGGAGGCTGGGCCTGCCCCACACCAGCAGTTCAATGCAATACAATGAGGCAGGGACTCCTGGAGCCCCGGCACCCGCCAGCTTTGGGGCCGGAGATCCAACTGGGGGTGGTAGGAGAGGGTCCTGGGGGTGCAGAGCGGGCCCTGTGCTGTGCCTCTGTGACACAGGCGGTTCAGCAATGAGGGACGAGAGCTCTGTCCTCAGGCTAGGAAAAGCACACAGATTTAGCAAACTCTGCAAGTTTCTCTACGATTGGCAGGAGCAAGGTAGAGCAACCTTTCCCTGACAGTAGGTTTAACCAAAAAACACCACCGGGTTTCTACTTGGCAGATGCTAAATCCTGAACTAATACTTAGGAAATGTGAAAGCTGAGGTAATGATTGTGTTTGTTACAAGAAAGGAATTTCATTAGAAAAGAGGAGAGACCTGTACCGAGAGAACAGCTAGCGTCAGACTTGATGGCAAGCCGTATTGCAAAGGCTGTCCAGCCGATCCCCCCGAAACGTACGCGTGGGTACAGAACTGCAGGAGAAGGGGCCCGGGGCAGCCTCACACGGGCCGTGATTCACTCTGGTGCATCGACACGTGCCTGCCTTTCGAGAGTGCCAATTTTCCAACTCAAGTTCTACAGAATAACTTGTTTATTTAAAGATGGGCACCCGCTTGAGCTCCTGGCTAAACTTCAAGGGAGAAGGGCCAGAAAAAAAATTGTTAGATTGTCCTCTCCAGACTTGCAAGAGTTCATATATCACTGAATCAGAAAAATTAAGAGTAGATTAAAAGTCCTCTATTGTCTTTTTTAAAAAATCAGATATTATTTATACTAAGCCTGTTTAGTAGGTAGTAAACAATCAGAAAAACTATAGAAAATCCATAAAGAACAGCCAATCGCATGTACACACAGATAAACTTCAGATGTATTAATTCTTCTGCCAGAAGAAGCCAGGAAAAACAAAAATCTTTCTAAGAATAAAATTAAGCAAAGCACAATGATATTAAAATTCACAAATTTGTACGTCTCACAAATGAGACAAAACTTCAAATTGCCACCCCAACTTCAAACAGCAAAGCACACAGGGAAAAGCCACAGGCATAACCTAAAATGCTAATTCAGTTGTCACTTAGGATTTCACAGCCTTATGCATTCATTATAAAGAAAATTCACACACAGGATTACTTCTAAAATTATCTCTCAACTTTCCACATGAACTTGCCAAGGAATTGGATATAATTGCAGCACATTACTTACCTCATAAATCCTAATTATTAATAACTGAGGTAATCAGCTTTTACAAGATTACTCTCTTACACATAGTTATTAACCATGATGCAATTACAAGCATAATTTTTGTTTCTGAACAGCCAGCTCAGTGTTCCATTTCATACAGAGTAAAAAAGAAATAAAACCCTTACGGTAAAGAAAAGTAAAATCAACTATATAATTTAAGACAAGAAAGAAATTTAAATGTAGTCATTAACACCTCCTACGGAGCAAGGTCTCACTATGAAACCACCGAGGTGCTTTTCTAGACATGAAAGAACCTGAGATGAACCCAGTACGGCTGCAGCAGAGCGAGCACCCTTGCCTCAGTGAAGCCTGGAACATGCTACACCCGTCCCGTGGAGGGGAGAAAACCAGTACAGCTTCCAGCCCTCCCTTCACTGCAGCGGGTTAATCCACATAATGAGCTTGGCCATTCACTAGTGAAAGGTTTAAGCCAATCCTCCATTTCCTAGCTAGGACCAGAAACCTAATAGCTAGTGGTAGGGATTTGCACCAAACCAGACCGCATTTCTGTACCTGCTGGCCGCTAAACCAGACACCAGGATGAGACAGAGAGAGACTAGAAGACACGTACAGGTATTTTCAGTGGTGAATGTGGTTACTCCCTGAAAATCTACCAAGGAAAATGGAGGATCATCCTTCTTTTCCCCACATCCAAATCGAGAGCATACTTTTCCTCTCTGTGAAATCGAAGAACAGCCTTAGTGAGACTCCGGCTTATTTAGGAATTAAATGCCTATGCTTCACAGTCCCAAATGCAGTGCTCACTGTATGCGTCCTGTCAGATAATTTTTAATAGAAGGCAGTGCAATCACTACCGTACTCTACGTATTTTAAGTATATTAAATACACCATTTTCTTCTCTGCAACTCAGTACAGCAGAATTATATCTTGTCATTTAGATAGAAATGAGATATTCTCTCAAGATAACAAGCCAACAAGTAATAGTAAGATTAAACCTAGCTTTGGAAACATGACAGATTTTAATATATACCTTTTTGTAAGATCTTTATGTAAAAATAAAATTTAAATGTTCATGTAGTAACTTGTAAACGTGTAAAAACTTAGAGTTGGGACTGTGCTTTCTGGCAAACAACACAAGAGAAAGAAAAATACTTGCACACTTTATATGTTCAATTTCAAAACCATTTAAAATCTATCATCATCTATCATGTTTCTCTGGTGTGTGCTGGGCTGTAGCTCTTAAACATTGCAAATACCTAGAGATGTTCAGGAAACACTTGTAGCTCAGTGTTTTTAAATAAACTGACTTATTGTGTTTGCTGTATCGGTGTTTCTTAATCCATACATTTATCAGTCCTCTATCTCACAGTCAGCTTTAGGGCGTAAGGAGGTGTGCAGCAAGAACCTGTGCTGGTGGGAACAGACTGCAGCAGAAATAATTCCCGTGTGTGTGCTGTGAGTTGCATTATTTTGGAAACTGTCCTTTCCCAAAACCAGGTCCCAAACTAGCCATGCCCCCAGAACTGTGCAGATGAGCTTCGCCGCTGTGCGGGGTTCACAGCTCTTCAGCTGCAGCCAGCGTCCTGCAGTTGGCATTTCCAGCAGCATCTGTCCCCTTCTGTGCCTTCAGCAGAGGAGAAGGGGACGAAACGGCTCCGAGGGCCGTGCCGAAGTCCTGTTTAACCTGCAGTGAAATCACTGTACGTCCCATCTGTATTAACTGGCAGCTATGAAACAGTAATATCAGTAACATCCTTTTTAAACTCTTTTCATGACTTTGAGCAGTCTGTTTACAGCCAGCTGAAAAAGAGCCAGCTGTTCTCAGAAGATTAGTGCAAATCTCTATCTCATAAATAGCATGCACGAAGGAATAAGACTCTTACTGTCTCACAAAAACCCTGCCGCAACAACAGGAGTGACAGGGGTCACCGCAAACTGAAGAGACGAGATGTAAGTGTGGCGGAGCCAGGCCGCTGGCGACATGCTTCTGTTACTCTTGTCTCCACTCTGGCAGGGACACGAACCGCAAGGGAGCGGAGCTTCCTGCCAAGCAGAGTAGCCGAATTTTCTCAAGGGGACACTTGTTACTCCGGCAACACGGGCAGTCCGAATGCACCTCCAGCCACGCCATGTAGAAAGGGCAGAGCCTTCCTAGCTTCTCCCCCCTCCATCTTTCCTGTACAACTGCTGACTGGGACATTTCACTCTCAATAATGCTTAGCTAAATTTTAACTATAAATCAAAGACAGCAGAAGACAGGTTCTTTAATGATTTCTATTTTCCTCTTAGTTGTTTTTGCTGCTGTTAAAATAATCAGCAATGGTAGAAAGCTTTGCAGCTTTTAGGGGAAAAGCAAATCGCATTGTACGGTAGCAATAAAGAACCTGTTAATGCTGATGGAGTATCCAAGCCGAAACAAGATGCTCTTCCTACTGTTAAACTGAGATGCAGCTTGGAACAGAAGAGCAGAAAAAGAGTAAGAAAGAATGAGGACCCTGAGAAACATGACCAACAGTCATGCTGCCTCTTTGGTTCTTCTCATGGAAGTTACGAATTCTTGTCTACAGGATCATAACAATAACCCCATGTTGGTACTGACGCTTAGGCTGGCATTACTTGTTACCCAGATACTTTAACAGCAGTCTGTTCATTTACCGCACCAGAAGTGAGTCCAGAGACCATCTCCTGCTGGGAGAGGGAAGCTACCTGGCAACTCCATCACTTGTAGAGGTGCTTGGGCATTTTCCAACAGGAAGTATTTGACATTTCAGTGTCTTAACCAAATTTTGTGTGTGTGCATGTCAGATTTTAAATGTTGATGTGAAAACCTCTTCCCTGCTTGAACTGTATGTCCTTCTTTGTTGATACTTTTTTTATTTTCCAACAAAAATTTATATCTACAATGCTCTCACTAGTAAAACTCCCATGGACTTCAGTGTAGATAATTAGGTCCAGTAGCATTAGGTCTCTCTCTTGTTAAAGTGGGTAACTTCTGTAAAAGGTAATAAAACTTTCCAAAAGTTACATCTATTTCTGATTTTTGCTCAGTGAATGTGTAATGCATGTGAATTTTAAAGGAGAATTACGAAACTGAAAACTGGGTCCCTTCATCTCTGGTTTATTTATAGACATTGTTTTTTCCAGTTGTAGGATTCCATTTACATGTTTGAAATTCTGACAGTGAATTCCATCTCAAAAACTCTAAGAACACCCTCTCTATAGGAGAACAGTTAAGGAAAAGCCTCTGAAAATGTAGATATAAACTCTTTTAATTGATTACTGTCGTTCATAAGATGTTGCTATTTAAACAGTTTAGCAGGAAGATAAGGTACTTCAAATATTCCTTACCAAAGGATTGAGGCTTTGCTTGCCACAGCTGAAGACACGCTGCGGTTGCTATGAGAAACTAAAGAAAGCTTGGGAGCCTGCAAAACCACGTCTTTGCAGCTAAAGGGTGCTCTTTTCTGTGTCTGCTCTTTCTTTATTCTTTCTTTGTCTGCATGTTGCACAGCAAGTGCCTGAACAAGCGACAGGAGGAAGACAGGATCATTACTGTGGTAACTCCACAGGACCGCTCGGAACGCAGCGCTGCAGCCTCTACAGACGGGGCAGCGGTTGTAAGCGGAGGCTGAGATGTTCAAGCCTGAATCTCTCAGGTTAGATGGCTTACCTAAACTGGGCTCCTTTTCAGAAATGCTGAACCTGGTTTAGTTTCAAAAACTGGACAAGTGAT
The DNA here is from genome assembly GCA_011801015.1 of Ardeotis arabs. Classification (NCBI taxonomy): domain Eukaryota; kingdom Metazoa; phylum Chordata; class Aves; order Otidiformes; family Otididae; genus Ardeotis; species Ardeotis arabs. The sequence goes on along the minus strand of JAAGAY010131399.1, from coordinate 35,195 downwards.
TAACTCATAGTTATGCACCAGATTTCCCCTCTGCTGCACTAAAATGCTGGAATTTTATGACTGTTATAACAACAGAATCAGAAAATGAGGAGCTCTGGAGTGGAGGCATGGAAGCTTGTATCTGTTTTTCACTAACGAGATGAAACTCTGAAGCATGCCTTTCCTCCTTAAATTCAGGTTTCCCATTTGTACTCTCTACATTCAGATTCCACGCTTCACTTAGCTTCTTGGCTGAAGTGCCTTCAGTGGAAACTATGCATCAACGCGTGCATAACGGGTGGGATCCTGGTTCTGCGAAAGGCTGTGGGAGCTTTGTTATTGGCCTCAACAAGACCACGATTCTGGCCACAGCAGGACTAACTGGACCTGAATAACCATGAGTTTGACAGAATTCCCCCATCCACTGAGTGAGAGGCCATTCTCACAATGCACCAGTCCTACACGGCAGGGTACTGCACACAATATATTGTCCAAATAATGCGCAAGGAGTCTTTCTGTAACTATCTTTATTTTGGTCAACAGCAGTATATGCAAGATTGTCCCTTTCCTAAGCATTTTGAAAATTTGGCACTTCTTTTATTATCTTTCCTCTTCAAGCTACTAGAAGTGTTCCTAATTCATTTCTGAACCCACTAATTAGCTCAAATACATTTTAATTAGTGAGACTTAGTCCTTTGTTGTGTGCCAAAATTCAGCTATATGGTTTCTCTAAGCTCGTTTTCGAAAGTTGTCTCCTTTCTAGTCAGATCCATGCTCTATTTTCTAGCAGTCATTTAAGTAGTGTTCTCGTTTGGAAATACTTTCTGTCATATTATCCAAGCCCTTTTTTCATCCTTCACTTTGACTGTGGCTTATTTCCCAGCCTACCATAGAGAACTTCAAAGTTCATTTCCATCTCTGCTTCTCAAAAGATCCTTGAGAATGCAAAGACACATCCCAGACGGAACCTTTTCTTATCTCCTGCACCACCATTTTCAGAACTGATTATCTTTCTTCTTCAGACAATAAGCCCTTCTGAAATAATTTTAATCATTCATTTCTCTCAAATGACTTTGTTAATTAAGAGAGGAGACTATTAATAGTGAACACAATTAGATATGCAGTGCACTGATATCTGTATAGCTCTACCAAAATAATTCTCATAGTTAAATTATCCATGTTTTGGATAATTTATGTTTTATGTGTACGTATATCTCTATATATGTATACACAAAACAAGTACACAAAACCCCAAAGCACATCTCGGCACTTAGATGTAGCACTTCTGTGTTGAAAGCACAAGCATTAACCAAGCAACACACACATCTCTTAGAAATACTTGTCGTAGTACCTGGAGTGCTGTCATTGCACTTCGCTCTGCTGGCAAGGACCATTCTCCCCAGCTTATGGTCAAGTCATGAAGACATAAGTGACATGTCCATCACCAGCCAGGAGTCATGAGATAAAGAAGGACTGGTCACACACTTCAGCTCCGCATCTGCTACATCACTGCTGCAATAAGAAATGGAAAACTGGCAACACCAGAGCTTTCTATGGCTTAGTATCTCTCCTACACAAAGGAGATCTCCAGCTGCCCTTTCACATCTCCAACGGCCTGTGCGCAGTGCAGATCAGTAAAAGCAACAGCGGAGAACCTGGGTTTATTTTCAAACACAGCTCGCTAGCGCTGCAGCTCCCACGGTAACGGGCACCAGGAAGCACTTCCTCCTGCAGCAGCACAGCGCCCGTCAATGTCTCAACAGACGGAGACGTCAAGGTGCTCGCACAGGTCTCGGTACCACAGAATGTTACAGAAGCCCCATTTACAAAGCACATTCATTGCATGGTTTGTAAGTGGTGGTTCTGGCAACTGAAATTCTAGAACTGATAGGTGCAGCCAAAAGGAAGAGGAAGAGGAGAGGGGGTATGTAAAACAGAGTATCACAGGAAAGAAAAGACAGACCTTCAGCTGAAACACAGCCAGTGAGAAACAGAGTGAGAAGTCTGAGAATTCATACAATTCTAACAGGACTAAAAAGAGAGAGAGAAGGTGGGGGTACAGGGACTAACTGAGCCAAGAGCAGAACAGAATCCCAAAAGAGAAGAACTCTGGATTCAAAAGGAAGGAATAAAAAGAAGAGGATGGACAAAGAGCCGTTTGGCCAAAGGCCCCGGTCTGAAGGAGAGCAGCTAGTGCACTCTGCCTAAGCAGTAAATTTGGCCGAGAGTATTAATTTTATCTGTGAAACAACTCCCCTTAGACAAAACATTTTTATTGCTTTTCAGTTGGTTTCAGAATTAGTCACAGACTACTTTTATCCCTTAAATCAAACTGAAGGTGATCAAGACCTTGAAAAAGGCATTCTTCCAGAGAGACAATACTGGACCCAAAGTAAGCAGAAACTTTGCCCAGCGTAGCTGCCGTGGAGAATAAGCTGTTTTATAAATGTTAACAGAGAGTTTAAATGCTTTTCAAGTTACTCTGAAAAGACTTAGCATGAGAGTCATGCGAACTGATTTATTCCAGCAGGTCAGCTGGCCAGCGCGCACAAGCGTGGGCCTAATAAAGAGCAGGCTGCTGAGGCAGTCTCAAGCCCGCATACTTTACCTAGTTGGGAAGAGCTTTAACAGGCCAGAGCCTTTCTCAAAGGACGAGGACTTACTCAGCTGGGTTCCACTGGCTTTGTAAAGGCCTTACAAGTACCTGAGACTGGAAGCCACCATGGCACTCATCACTTGATGGCCATGCAATCAAAGCGTGAGCTGCCCTGAATGCGCTGGGACGCCCCCTCGGATGTTTTCACGATCCATTACGCTGAGCAGCAACAATCAGCAGTGCTGGTTTTCAGCCGGCTGTAGGGAGCTGAAAAATATAATTTGAGCTAGTAGAGGGACTGAGACTTCTCAGTGGTCTTACAGCACAGGTGACCATACTTTGTGGTCTGCTGAGTGATTAGAAGGAGCTCTGTGATTGTGGTTCCTATTGCAACACTGCTCGTGTTCGTACGTGGTCTTACTGTGCGTTGGGGTTTTACCTTTACAGGCTGATATTATGTATTTGTACAGAGGGTTTTTTGTTTTGAATGATGCTCCTTTGGGGTATAGAAGAAAAAAGGTAACAGTGGATTAAGGTAGTCACGCACAGCAAGCGTGTTTCTTTGTATCTCTCAGAAAATTTTACCTGGCTTCCTAGTGAGCTCTGTGCTGTTAAATACACAACTGGATTCATGTGTGGTGTCAAAGTGCTTATGTTTCACTTACAGTTTCATTCAAAGTTTCTCAGGAGATGAAAGAAAAATAAAGTGGCTGAAAACATTATAAAATGCAGTCTGAAAGCAAGAGAAAAAAATTTTAACCTTTGTGTCATTTCTTGGAAAACCTAAAAAGAGAACTGCAAGCGGCAGTTTGTCTGTGATACTGTAAAGTGCTTCCTGTTCTTCTTGTTTCTGCATGTTCTTTCTCTCTTCAAAAATGAGACACATAAGAGAAAAGATACTAAATTGCTGGCATCCTCTGTCCTACAGGACTGAATTAAGCTGGGACTTGTTAGGCCAGCATTTAGAACTCCCCCACTGCAGTGCCAGCGTGTTCCGTGCCTGCCCGAGGGGTTACTGAGGCGATGGATGACATTGCAGTTATGATAGGCGGTGTTATGATGCTGTTTATGTTCTTGGTTTTTTCACTGATAAAAGCCAGAAGCTAGAAGGAAACAGAGAACACATTTTTCTCTCTAAGACCAAAGAGAAGAACGCATGTTACAAGCCAGTTTACTTTTAGCTTGATATCTAGTTGCTCTGTATCATAATTAATCAATTCTTCAAGTAGCCAAATTACCAAAATAAATTATCTTAGTCATCTCACTGAGTTATATAGGCTCTTTGATAACAGCAATGATTTTTAAGACCTAACTCAAGGATGTCAGGTACAAGTGCTGACAAGAGGTGAACTCTCATGTGCTGAATGGGAGAGAATGTTCATTTTTGTCAAGCAAGATGTTTTTCCGCCCAGATACTTTCTATGGATTTTACTGTACGCTAGCGTGCGTGTGCCTCTATGGACTCTTGTGACTTGGCAACAACCGTGTGGTAAAGCTCACAGGAAAGGAATTTGGTCTTACATTACAGTCTGAGCCACGGCACAATCCACACCTCTCGAGCTGTGTAACTAATAATTCTTTATGATCCCTTCAGTTGAGCCTGTCCAAACTCCTCTGAAAATACTCCTCAATGAGTTTACTGATTTAGAATTAATTTTTACGCTCAATTTAGATATGCCAGATTTAAACAGATTTAAGTGCATCCAATAGAGGTACAATAAAAATTATAGTTCACCATGTACAACTGGGACATGGGGGGAGTCCTGCAGTAGCTTCGACGCTGAATTCAGGCCATCTGGAGAAACAGCAAAGTGCAAACCAGCTATCATCCACTACAAACAGTATGACAGCTTTTTTTTTTTGTTTTCTTAACTTCATTTTTTTAGTGGAATAAAAATAACTAACTTCTTAGAGGAACTAATGATCTGAGGAACAAATTAAAACACTAAATAAATGTATGAAAGTTTTCTGCAGAACATAAAGACATGCATATGCCTTAATGAAAGAGCCTTCCTCTTGTACCCTGATTCTCTTTTCCTGGCGTTGACGTTTATTTCTATTAACGACGTGTTATCTCAGAGCACGAGAACTAGAAGTACTCAGATCCTACCTGGAGACAAGGCAGAACCATTTGACAGCTGCACAACGCTAATCACCGCTGCGTAAGTCATTAACCACGGCCCTGTGTCGTGACTGCTGCAGTCACCCGCGGCAGGCACCTGGCTCCCGCCGAGCGCAGAATCCGGCCGCGCTGGGTAAGAGACCTTTGGGAAACGCCAGCCGTAGTCACGACAGCTGCACCAGTCGTCCATGGCAATGTGCAGGGAAAACGTCTGGATGGCCCTTCCTACCTTGGTAATGATGAGCAAAATCTTTCGCAAGGCATTTGAAATGAACGGTTTGCTGCCATCGTGAGCTGGGGATCACTCAGAGGGCAGATGAGTCAAGGCATGGGGAGCCTCTGCGCTTGTTTTAATCGGCTTTGCAACGGAGTCTTGCACAGTGTCAGTCACAACAGCCTGCTAGGTGTCAAGCTACAAATTATCAGTAATTTAAAGTTTTAAAAGCCATTCCCAAATCTCCTGAGAATTCCAAGAGAAACATTTAAGCCAGAAGTAAGAGACATTAGAAAGGACAGCAGATGTTCTTATCCTCGTGAGTGAAAACCTAGAAATACTTGAAATACTCCAGATAGTTATGGCTGGCCAGCAAACTCCCCAGCAAATACATATCTTTGTTTTAAGTAAACCATTAACAGAACAGTCCAATCACAGTGATAAAAACCACACTACTATTCTTGGACTAAACTACTTAACTGTAACTAGCCATCCAAAACTAACGCTACGAAAGCTGAGACGCTTCCAACTGAGGAAAAAGCATATAAAGAGCAGGCTTCTGCGAGGCAAAAGTTTCGAAAGCCGATCTTTGAAACACAGGAGGTATTTGTTGTAATACAACGTACTTTATTGGTACATTGTACTATGTACTTTATTGGTACATTGTATTTCAACAAAAGAGGTCTGCTATAAAATTTAAGTCTAAAAATAGCTTTTCTCACAGAACCCTACTCTGAGTGAAAGATTTATTTAAATTATAATAGAATTCAAAACCTTTCTTTGCCCTTTACACAATCAAATTCTGGTTCTTGACTACCCAACTGATTTAATTAATGGTTACGATTTCAGAAAGAAAACTGTGTTTTAACAACATTCCGTAGCCGTTTTAATAAACTCCTTGCATTATTGTACCCGGAGGGATTTTAAGTACGAATATATTTGGCTTTATATACACCGTTTATATTTTGAACCAAACAGTCTGGGAAGGGGGGGCGGGGGGAATAAATGAAGGGTTTCTCATTTCTCCTCTATTTTGGGTCACCATATACACAGTTCAAACAAATCAGATCCTCAGTTTAAAAATCTTCATTTGGTATGTGAAGTTCTATACAAATAGGAAATTAATGCGAAAGGGAGAAGGTAATGACACAAAAATCTTTCTTTCCAGTTTCATGCATCTTCATCCTGCAAGACCTTGCTTTTCTAAAGCCCACACAATTAACTTTACCCAGCATGTTTCAATTAATGGCACAATCTTCAAAAAATCAGAGCAATGGATTGCAGCTACTCTGCTCCTTACACTAGATGATGTCTGCTTAAAAAGATCAGCCCGAACTATCTCAAATCTTATTGTTCGCTATTGTTCAGTAGAATTCTAGTTCTTTTTTCCCTTGGAGGAAAGCATAATGAAAGTATGGCCTTCATCCATTAAAATCATTAAATGGGATTTTTAAATTGTGAGCCTTTGGCTCCATCCCTGTAATGGGAATTTCATCCATGTGATAACACACACCTCCGAGATCTTGCTGGCAGCCCTGACCATGCCTAAGAGAGGCCAGCGGGAGCCCAGCACACGGCGAATTCCCTGTCCTGATTCCAGCAGCGTGTAAGGGAAACATGGGCACAGCCCCCACCGAGGCCGCTCTGCGCTGGCTTTCATCACAGGAACAGGAACGAGGGATGCCTTATTTGGGGATGAATATTTAAACACTGCGTTTCTTCTGCATAATTCAAGTAATTAATTACCTGGGCATTTTAGACACATTATTAAATACATATGCTTATATGTATATATGCACGTATTTTTTTCCCTAGTGATGTATCTTCCTTCTGTCCACACTCACCAAATGCATCCACAGCTGCCGAGCTTTTCCAGACTTTGCTTTCACATGAAGGTCTTTCTGCTCAGGAACAACAGAGACCCAGGCTCAGAGGAAGGTGCACAGGCAGGAACAGGGACCGGGCCAGCGTCACCGCACGGCTCCTGGCACTTACACAGGCGCACCCCAAGCTGACAGGGCCAAGCGAATGGCCACATCCCATTTCCCGAGGACGGGACTGCTGGAGAAGCTGGAGGCAAGCTGCACGGAAGGGACTGGAGAGGCCCTTGGCAGGGCTGTGAAAAGTTCCCTGTGGAATGACAGAGCAGTCCCAAAGGGAAACACGGCTGAGACGGGAGCTCTGGCTTTCTGCCCACTCAGCTCTTGATTTCTTCACTCAGACTGTTAAGAGAGGTACAAAACAATGCCTGCGTAGCAAGTTAAAGTTAAAGCAAGTTATTTTCCTCTTTTAGCAGGTTTATTTTCATCAGTCTTGTACCTGTATGTATGCATATATTCACGTCTACTTTTCTTAAAAAAAGAGTTAGCTTACAAATCACTCCGTCACAGATTCTTTTTCTCACCCCATCACCACCGGTACCTGCCAGAAGAGCACTCTGCATGCCTTGCGTACTTCCGAACCCGCCGGACAGAGCAGCTGAGGGTAAGGAGATTTCACAGACTCTCAGCGTATCTGTACAGTACGCGTTTGTTTGGGGAAGTACAAATATTCACGGCTGACTTGTCACTGACAAAGCGCCTGAGGTCTCTTCATCAAGAAGGGTACTCTTTTCCATTGTCCCTATCCCTGCAAAAAGGAGCAGATATTTCTCTCATTTATGCAAAGGGAGGACAGGCAAATAATGACTCCAAAAATGGGCTGCTCCTTCCAGAAGCTCCGAGGAACCAGAGGTGACGCCAGGACGCAGGCGCTCTGTTTCTGGAACGCACAGAGCTTTGCCCAGGACTGAGGAACAGGACGGCGAATGGCAGGCAGCCGCTGCACACACATAACAGCTCTTGTCAGGGCAGAAGAAAAGCTCAGCATGGTTTTAGTTCTGTACTTAAAAAATACAGTATGAAAAGCTCTTCACAAAGCTGAACAGAGGCAGCTGAGCTAGCAGTTCTGACAGACCCACATTAACGAGCACGGAAGCAGGCAGCCTCTGAATCCATTAACAGAAAGATTTCCAGATTTTTTTTTTAAAGATTCACTTTCCCCACCAGGCCGTACACCATCATTTCACTTACACATGCTTCACGTTTTGTCCATTCTTGTTTCCTTTGGAGAAGTGAAAAGACTGTTCTGAAAAACCAAAATGGAACAGAACAGTTTTAAATGTGCATTTGTGATAAACTCATTGAAGAGTGGTCACTTAATAAAGAGTAAAATTAGTAAAGAAGTCCTTTTAAAAAAGAATAACATGTAAAGTAGGGATAGTTGCTATGATTCCCAAAACACTTGGGAATTATTTCATACATTTCAACACCTATTAAAGGTAAGGCAAAAAGCACAAGTGTCCTGCCTTAGAGATTCATGTCTTTTCTAAAGCCGCTGCTCAGCAGACGCTGTGTTCTTACAGGGAAAAGGATGTGGATGGAACAAAACATGACCGGAGTGAGAATGTCCGAGCCATGGAAAAACAAGCGAGGAACAGGCAGTTCCAGATTCTGTACTCACAGGCCAAAACCCAGTCAGTGAAAATGAATACATGACTTAATCTTTTTAATAAATAATGCCTCTGTTTTGATTTCCATGGTTTGAGAGAAAGTTTCTGTCAGGCTTCATCTGCCTTCTGCGATGCCTGGCTGCAGCACAGGCCTTCGGCAGGGCCGCGGTTACAGGGTCCACCAGCGCTGACAAGGAATCGGTGTGGTCCATCACCTCCCCGACACAGCTCCCACGCGGCTCCCTCCGTTCTCTGTAACGTGGGTCGCAGGGTGGTCCCGGGGCCACGCAGCGTTGTCCCAGTCTACAAGGGCTGCTGTTCGTGCACAGGTCAAATCTAAGTCATGCTCAGAGCAAGTCTTCTGAGTCCCATCCAGGACCTGAACTGAATACCAAAGTTCTTTCCAGGAACCGTTAAGATATGACGTCCTCTGATCTGCTTTCTGCTGGTGTGGCAGAAAGCTGTGACGGCCCACGTTTTGCAGTACGCAAGGAAAAGGCCTCAAATAGCAGCCAGGCAATCCTGCACCCGGTGCCATTTGTCAACACAGGCGACGCGCCTGGATGCGAGGAGACCTACACAACTGCCTTTAGGAAAGGAAGACAACTTCTATTCTTTTCTGTTATGCAAAATATGGATTAGGTCCAGAACTTTCTAAAATGGTCATCATTAGCCTAACTTTGCTCTCATTAGGCGAGGGGCAAGATTTGTATCCTTGCCTGAGAATCGAGCTGAGTCAGCAATCGGAGTTTTTGAGAAAATCCTCTCCTAAAATAAATAATGCACAGTACTATGAAATTTGTCCACAGAGCAGCGTATCCAGTACACGTTTCTCTTCACTTCCCTCCACAGGGCAAGGTTATAAATCAATCAATGCAATTAACTCACAGGTCACACAATCATGCATTTACATTTTCTTAACTGTCCCTTTCCCTTGCGCATACAAAAGAAGAAGTGGATGCTTAAAGAAACCAGCTATGGATTAAGTTTTGTTCTCATTTACAGCCACACAAGTTCCCTGTGCTCTTTTCAGATCTGCATACAGCTCAGCAATAAGATTCCATCAAAGAGTCCAAACCCAGATTCTTAATCAGGCTCAATTACTGCTGACCCAATCCCATTGAAATTCTGCCCACATAAAATACAGCTGCAGCCAAGACATCCAGTGTGATAATCACTACTGGTCATTAATTAATTGCTATTTTCATTTACAGTTCAGAATAATATGTATGTCAGTTTGCCAATCATATTACTCCAGAATTAATGCTAGATACCAGAGGGAGAAAAATGCAAACAACCCTTTAAACAGTGATATGCAGTTACAAGCATTCATCCAACCAGCAATTAAATAACTTACAAAAAACTGGTTTGTAAGAGACAAACCAAACCAGTTTAAACAGATCCAGCGAGCAATGTGTTATGTGCAAACATATCAACTGACCCTGAGCTCCAGACGCTGTTTCTTCTCCTCTCGTTGCCTTTGACTCCTGGGATGCCTCCACTGCAGACTGTCCTTATCACCACAGCCGTCCGTCCCGCATTCCTGCCCAGCATCCCCTGGGTTGGAGCCCGCTGCGGAGCAGACAGGAGGGAACGGTCTTTTTTCCGACCTTCACTTTGCAAACTGCAGCAGCCCCCAGCCGCTCACTCCTTGTTCTGGTGCCCTGGTGCTGACTCTTCCTGAAAAATGTACCCAGCCAAACCCCCATACAAAATCCACTGTGCTTTCAGGTTTCCCCTCAGCAAAGTTCAGGGTTTGGGTCTCCGACCTTTCTGCTCGCTCCGTTCACCCCGGCTGCAGCCAAGAGTGCGTTAAACCTAAGCATTGTGAAGTGACAGTCATACTTACAGACTGGGATATCTTCAGTGCAAGAATTTCAGGGGCAAACAAATGAAAGGCGGTGTGCACGAGTCACTGGAGAGCAGTACCCTGAGCTTTACATTTCAGACTCCACCAAAGGCCCAGCTCCTCCGGTATCCACGGCAGTACCACAGCTGTGATGCACATCTGGCATTAATGAGAGACACAGCTGCTTTAACAAGGGTCCCTCTGCTGTCAGTCGCAACCCAAGAAAGTAAACAGAAAACAGTTTTTTGTAAGAACACTGAACCATAAAGGGAGCATTGAAGAGTCTGTGAGGAGGAGCCCGCACGGTTTGTCACTACACGTCTGGTTTGGCCTTGCGCGGTGGGCGGCTGCTGGGCCACCTTGGCCCAGCACGAACGTGACCGTTGGTCAGGCTGCGGCGCAGCGAAGGGCGCTGACCACTGCGCGAGAACGCCGAAGGGCTGCTGAGCGTGCAGCGTGCGTTGGGGACTGGAGGCACTAAGAGGGGACAGCTCAGCACCAGTTCTGCCTCCTCCAGAATCAGCAGCGCTGGGAGCACTGGCTCTGCAGTGTTTTTTTTGCCTACAAAGAAACCATGCACATAGAATGGAATTTGTGTTTTTAAATATATACATAGGCACTTGTCTGTGTCTCTATATACATGTAGACATCTTTACCCAAGCAATTTGATGAGGGTTACATTACTACAAAAGAGGTTATAAATATCTAATTACGTAAAAAAAATAGTAGTGTCTGACTTACCTGATCAGTCATTTATCATGAGTGATCAATATCAGCAAAATTAGTATGCAAAAACCCCATAATCGAAAGATCTGATTATAAATATATCAAATAGATCTATATTGTATATGAGTACAACTTAGTTCAGCTGGGTGGAAAGACTCAGAGCTTCTCACTGACTTACACAATTTTCGAGTCCAGCACATAAGGCTGTTCCAATCACGCAAATACTTTGCAGAAGTCAAGACTGACTTACTACATGGAGAAAGAAGGGGTTAAATTTGCACAGCACATTCAGTAATGAATGTCCATATGGCCTATTTATGCAATTGTATAAATAGATTAATGAGTAACACACCATTCTAGCCTGAGGATGAGATGAGCGTTTCCCTCTCTATTTGTACGTGTCACTATGTGATTCTGATGTGAGTTATAATGGGCAAATATGACATGAGAAGTTAATATTACAGCTTAAAAACCAAGCCTGCAACTAATGTCCATCCAGCTACTAATGCTGATACAGATCCTCACGCAGACTGGAGCAATTCACCTACAGAGTGGCAAGTTCTTCTGCCAGCACATATGTATTTCTGGATCCACAGACTTAATCTCCTTCTGTGCCACCGTTTCCCACAGAGATAAAATAAAGACAAAGGAAAAGAAGAGTATGAGACAGCAGCTGTGACCCTTTGATGTCAAAATATAAAAGTTCATTTTATATGTTACCAACACGCACATTTTTTGTTCTATAAAAAAGCAGGAAAACAGCCATTTGACACCAGGTGGAACCACAAGAACAGCAGCAGAATTTCAAACCAGCAGTGAGCTTGAAGGAAGGTTTAGAAATGTGTTTGTGAAGAGAATAAAAGAGCCATTAGTAAAAAGGGACAGATGTGAACATTTTAATTGACATACTTAATCAAAGTCTTGGTATGGAAAAAAATCCCAGCATTTCTTCTCCCCTGTCAATGAGCGAGCCTCTCCCGCGCAGTTGTTCGTGACTGGCTGTGGGAAACGCCCTTTATGGCAAACAAGAGAACAAAATCCACCGGCCAGCATAGTGCTGCCTGCCATCTCTTGCCTTCCCCAAGCTTGTCAACAAATGGAAGTGTTCAGCATGTATCGATCACTGGAGCACATTAAAACTTTGACTTTTGGGTTATTTACAGACCTTGCTCTTCAGAGAGGCAGCAGAGACCCCTGTGCTTTCATAAAGCCTCCAGCAGCACAGTTAAACACATCCCCGTACCACCCTCTGAATCCAGTGTGCTCCACGGCAGGCTGCAAAAAAACATTATTTCCCTTGTGCCTAGAGAGAGTCCAGTGGGGGGGCAAAGGAGAAATGATTAGAAATATTTAAAAAGGAGAGGAAATAAAAAAGGAAAAAAAATCTCAAGAGAGCAGATCCTAGAAATACTGAAGTTTAAAGTCTGAGAACTGGCAGGCGGCCACGAAACATGCTGAGCGCAGAGGAGGACATGGGGATTGCGAGGAATTGGCAGGCAGACGTCGAGGAAGACGCCAAATGAGAGCACACAAAGAGTGAAATGAATCAGAACTCCTGAAAGGAGAGAGAAGAAAGAAAACCCAGCACAAGGGGAGAATGAGAAAAAGGAGACATGATCCAGGACCTGTAGCTTTAAAATGTTGGACAAAAATAACTGAAAACCCTCATTTGCCAGATTCAACTCGGTATCTGACAGAAAGGCGACAACCAAAGGGATGGGCACGCCGTGAAAAGCACTGGCACAGAACCGGGGTAAAGCTACGGTCCAGGGAAAGCAATTGAATCAAAGTCCTGAATTCCTTCTGGGCAGGGCGATTTGCAGCCTGCAGGTTTCTATTACCGGCTCCCTGCCTTATCTTCAGCCTTTGCTCATGCAGAAAGGGAGCCAAGGCTGCAGGCCATGCGCCGAGGGGAGGTGCTGCAGGGGTGGAGCCATTTAACCAGAACGCATTCCCTTTATCAAATCCTGCTGCCTTCGCTGGAGATCTCACACAAACCTGCAAGTTTAGACCTCACATGAAAGTTCTGCTGCACAGGACTCTTCCAGCTAGTCACAGCTTTACTTCTGTCTCTACCTGCTTGCCATGATGAAGAAATAAAGCCTTGCTTGCCCAGAAAAAGCAGCATCCTTGTTTCAAGAGTTTGAAATATAAAAGGATTGTGCCACTTGTTCTGCGATCTCTGATCTCTGCAGCATCTGCCCCTCAGCTCCAACCGCCCACTGCAGCACAGACGTGCTGCCTGCTCCATGGCTGGGGCTGGGTTCACCTGAAACCTTGAGCAACCTCCAGTGAGCTCATCTTCCATCTTTTAGGCTCTGACCTTTGCTCCTCCTGTAAACTGGAGTCATTAGACAAGGATGGCAACCTGAATCTTCACCCTGAAATGCTTTATGCAATCTCTTTATTTTGATTCACCACAACTAACAGAGGCAGTTCTGCTCTCAGATCTCGGCAGCACTATGCACAGATGCATATGCACATACACAACACAAATCTGCAAATCAATTCTAATTCCAACAGCTTCACTAACTTCTCCCTTCAAGCCCATCTTCCCTTTTGATAGAAAGGTATTTTTTACCATCAGCATCTTAAGTACAAGCCTGCTTTGAATCATTCTCTAAGAATCAATTAAAACAGATAAGAAGGAGCGGGTGGGTGGGGAGGAGGGCAGGTGGGCTGGCTCTGGGTTTCAAAAACCTCTCATCTTGATGAGCATGCAACTCCGTATGACAGAGCAAGAAAAGCAAGACCGAGCAGGTGGGCGTCAGGCTGCTAAACCTTTACAGCCCAGAGATAACACCTTAGCACCTGGGAATGGCTGAGGACCAAGCGCAAAGCGTCTCTGCGCAGTACGTCCGGCTCCCGAGGCGGTACTTACCCTGACTGCGAAACGCCGCAGCCCCAGCAACCTCCGTTACAGCACAGATGGATCTGAACCAGCTGATGGCTCCAGCACATTTCTTCAACCGAACCTCAAAATACAGAGCTAATAGTGTTTGCATCCAGAAACTTGGGGTATCCAGATCATCTGCAAATAAAGTAAAGATTTGCTGTCCCCGTTCATCTTCCAGCAAGTGGAACACCAGCACTTGCCTTTGTGCCAACCTGGACAAAACCCGAGGTGCAAACTCGGAACCGAGAATATTCTGTGAGCACGCTATAGAAAAAGAATTTTTGCTTTTCTTGCCATTTGAAGTTGCTACAGGTATGATCTTAGTTCCCTGGTAGCTTCAAATATCCCTGCAAAGTTCACCTGAAGTAGCTTGCACTTGGCTGTTTCTTCCCCACAGGACCCGTTCGTAAACAGAACAGTGATTTAGCAGAGATGGCGAGGAGCAGTCTCTATGGATGTGTCCCGCTAGCCTGTATGAATTTACAGATGCATCCTTTGAGATAGAAAAAACAAAATTGCTAACAAAATAGCCTCCAGCTAATTTGTGTGGTTTTGTTCCTATTGCATACATCATACACTACATTCTACAGTACCAAAATCCTGAGGTTAAATGAAGTTCTTTAAAGACCAATTTTATACATCATTTTGATATTTCAGGAAATGTCACCTTTTTGTGAAACTTTGGAGGAAATTTGAAGTGATTTAGATTTTTTACAGGGTTAGCATTTCCTTCAGATTGTAGCAGGCTATCGAAAGGGCTATCATGAAGAATACACAGCATCGTTAGATATATGTATTACTCACCGTGCAAAGAAACAGCCCGCAGATAATTTACCCTTTGGCCATGATCTGTTATAACCTTTGAACATACGTACTCTTAGCTAGGATCTCTGCACAGAGAGGGGCATATTAATGTCCTATTGGTAACCAGGTTTTTTCTTCCGCCTCCAAAAAAAACGTATTTTAAAACCACTACAAAATACGTATGCTTTCTGCATCAGGTGAGCGCACAGAGAGCCCGAAACGGGGAGTTCTCCAGCAGCGGTGTGAAACAGGACCTTTCCAGGCTTACAACTGGGCAAGAGGGGGATCCTCTGCCCTGAGGGTCTGGCAGGGCCCAGAATTAATTACCCATTGATGTGGTTTTGTGAAGAACTACGCAGGAAAGTATGATGGAACTTGCCCAAAACCCAAACCAAAAGGACATCTGGTCCTGCAAGGCTTCCAGCGCAGACAGCCCTGTGAGCATGAGAGGGATTTTGAAGGTCCAGCACCGAATACTTCAGGGGGGAGGGAAAGCACAAAGCCTTACAGATTACAAACACAGCTATAGGGACGGCAAAGCATCAGGGATTTTTATTGCTTTTGGTGACAGTTAAAGGCAGCAAATCTCTTGTGAGAAAGGAGAAAGCTCATGGCAGAATGTGGCCTCGCATGTTTACCCACTCTCTCTCCAGAAGTACGTGGAGCGTTTGCCGTGGGTAAACGCAAGCCAGCCGGCTATTTTTAAACTCGCTTGATTCAACACATATGGGCTGGGTTCTGTTAGGAATAATGACCTGCTGATGTAGTTAGGGAAACTGCCACTAGACAGAGCTGTTCATCTTTTTAACCTCGGAATATTTATAAGGCCAGCGATATCCCAGAAATCCAGGAGGAGTTGGTGTTATAGACTCCTCCAGAAAGCTGGCAGATGACTGCAACAACTGCACGGCATTTGCAGCCAGGGTGGAGGTTTTGCACTACGCTATATATAGTCTCATCGCCGGAGCCGAGGGCTGCATCTGCGTCTCTCAAATTCTTGAGTCACTCACCAAGAGCTAGTGATAAAGAGATGACAGATGGAAAAAAATAAATCTGTTTTTTTTCCTTGATTAAACTACAGTGTACATGTTGGACTTGAAAATAAGCAAAACATCTGCAGATCTAAGAGCACTGTAACACGTCCCTGGCTGGAGAGTTCACTGTCAAAGACATTTTGCCAGAATTCTGGAAAGGCGCAAACAATGGTACCTTTGAAAAACAGAGACGTTTTAATCCCAGGTAGGTAACAGACATTCAGAAATGTGGCATTAGGTGTGAGTGCCAGCAGGCTGGATTACACAATTAAGATAATTCAGACTTGCTAAAATACAACATTGTAGTTTAATCGTGAGGTAAGAGTATGTCTTACTGCATAGGCTTTAGTAGCCACATGCCCACTGCCCGTCACAAAGCAGCAGTACCTCCCGCCACCTAATGCAGAAATTACCCCAGAAATTAAATCCTCCTTGACATCCATGGAGCGATGCCAGTTTATCTAATAAAATTTTTCAATCTTTTGTGATAAATCTAGGGTAAAATGCATTTTCTTTAAGGAAAAGCAAGCACTTATTTTGGGAGGGAGCAGAGAGATCAGCACTAGCACTGGTTCT
This sequence comes from Ardeotis arabs, assembly GCA_011801015.1. Taxonomy (NCBI): domain Eukaryota; kingdom Metazoa; phylum Chordata; class Aves; order Otidiformes; family Otididae; genus Ardeotis; species Ardeotis arabs. The sequence continues at coordinate 18,909 of JAAGAY010131399.1, read as the reverse complement.
CCTGGCCTCACACCCTGATTTGCATTGCAGGAAACCTGGAGCAGGAATTTCTGGAATTTCTGCAGCTGCAGCTACAGCATTGATTTCATCTTGCGATTGCGCCTCAAACAGCTGTGAGGCCACAGCCAGCTCCTGCAAGCCAGCGTTCCCGTACAGCCCACATACAGAACAGGGGTGGTGTAAGCATTATCCAAAAATGTCACTCATCTCCCTGCTGGTATCGGGCGTGGGTTTTTAGGTTCCGTTTTGGTGTCAGGCACAATAAGTGCTGCAGCAGGTAACTGCCTGTGCTAGGCCAGGGCCTCTCTAGGGACCTGTAAAGGCTCCAACAGGACTTAAACTCATCACACTTCAGGACCTTAGGTAATGCATTTGTTGCTTAAGAACGTACCTGTAAAAGCTTTGGCTCTTTCTTTTCACTTATTCATCTAAATCTTACCTCCACACTTATTTTCTGTCAGTCCTTGCCTTGGTGCCAGCGCAGCGTCTGCTCCCGGTGAGCTGCGGGCTCCTCCAGCACGGCTGTACAGGGCCGCGGCACAGCCGCACACGTGGATATCCCATTAACGCTTCATTTTCCCCCCAAACACCCCCAAACCACCACGTGCCCATAACGGCAGCCTGGTGACTTAGAAAGAGCGATGCAAGACAAAGCTGGGGAACAGCAAGTTCCGTTGTGCGGGGAGTTGGAGAACAGCAAGCCCGCGGCGGCAGCGCTTCACCGGAGCCCGCTGTGACCCGGCCCCTTCTCGGAGGGCTGCCTGTCATCGTGTCACACACACCGCGCTGCTCGGCCCGTGGCAGCTCTGCCTCCACCACTGTCTGTGTCACTCAGAGGGCTGCTGCCAGCATTACCCACTGCCACTGTGACACTAACGCTGATTGACAAAGCACAGCAGTTAGAGAGAGCTTTTTTACTTTTAGGGCTCAAAAATATCACTGTATTTTTAAGCCACAAGTGAATATTATATCAAGTCAATTTTTCTGTGAAGCTTTAATGGAGAATTGTTGTGTGGATTTTTTTGAAAGATATATTTTACAAGTTTGCAGTTGCACTTCTCTATCAAATGCCAGTCAAACCCAGGCGTGTCCCCCAGTTATCCTCCTACCATAATCAAGCCAAGCTCAGCAATAGCTACAGGTGAGACAGAAGTACCCAGTCGGACTTGGGGTGCCTTACTCCCCTTGGACGGCAAAGCAGGCACTGAATACACAGTTTGGTTTTGCTCTGCCACCAGTGTTTCTGCCCTCAGACACCACTGAGACCCGAGGCCGAGCCGTGCCCGCTGTGCCGGTACAGATGCGCGCAGGGCCGAGAGAGCTCACGGGGAGCGCGTTCACTGCCGGCAGGAGCAGTGGGTCCGGAGGCGGGTGGCAGGTTCCTGCTCTCTGCCCGCTCAGGACAGAAGCCCTGAACTCCACCTCTGCCCCGGGCAAAGTACAGGGCACAGCCTGGCTATTGGCATGTTACATGAACATGATTTGGTATTTGCAATTTCCAGCACTAATTATTTCTGTAAAGCTTGTGAACTCGGTGACATTTCCTACACTTATTACCTCCTCAGCTCCTGCAGAATTTTTAGCTGAAAGCAGCAAGGGAGCAGTCCTATCCAGGGGGAGATTAACGATCTCTGGGGATCTTTGGACATTGGCAAAGGATTACTCTGATTTTGAAGGTGTGTAAGGCAGAAGGAAGTGTCAGCAGGTGTGTAAGAGAAACCCTGCCAGAAAGACACAGACGTGGATACACAGCTCACAGGATCAGAGGCAAAACTGCTGTCGTGGCCAAACACAGGAGCCTGGGGCCCTCTGGGTGGACAGACTGAACGAGACAGGATGAGGTACAAAAGAAAATTCACAAACCTTAGAAAAGGCTTCGTAGAGCAATGACCTTGTTCCTTAGTTCATAGCTTTTACTCCCTAGCAACAATTTGAAGACTAGAAATTCTCTCTCTCTGCTGTTCCCTTACTTCCCTTCCCCCAGATTCCAGCTAAACTGTGTGGTACTGACGTGGAGTCTATTCGTGTTAAACTCTAACGTGATTCAGGAACTGTGTTCACTGCAGCTGGCTTTGGTTCTCATTCCCGTATTGCCAAAGCTGGCAGCCACCATGGCATGCAGCTCTTGGGATCTTCTCTGAATACAGGTGATCCAAATGATTTTGCTCCTTTTGCAATTCAAAATGTGATTTTTTTTAAAGCCTTCAAGTCTCTACAGTTTTAAAGAGATTCATGATTTATAATGAAATTAGAGGCCAAGGCCAGATCTCATCCCTTCAGATTAATGGGAGACCTTTCCTGAATGTGGACCATTCTGACCTCATGTCTACAAATAACAACTAGAAGAGCTGTAGAGGGTAGAGGCCTTGCTGCATATTTTCTCACCTACAAAACCCTCTGCAGTATTGTTGCCATTCATTGTGCCTTCTGCCCCGAGTTTTTTTTATCTCTGTTGCCATATTTTTGTGGAGGTTTGTGAAAACGAATTTTAAGACTGCTAATCCTGGTGCCAAAGCCATTTGCACATATAATCTTTTGAAAAACATACTTAGAAAAATGACTTTGGAATGAAGGTTAGATACTGCAACATGGACACAATGAGTTTATTTTCTTCATGTACCCAAGATATCAGATGTTCATAAACGTTGAGGAAAATACACATTTTGGATATTTTGGCTCTAAGACATTGCCCAAAATGTCGAAACAGAAGGTTGTTTATTATCATCACTTAAAACAATAACTCAGGAGTAAGAATTAACTTTACCTGGAACATTTCTCATTTTTTATTTGAAATTAAATTACTGATCTGTTTTCCAAAATGTGATCAAAGCACAGGGTACAAACAAACATTCCCTCGCGTGCTAACTGGGGAATAAATGTTTCGCTTTGTCCTAGCTCATTCACCCTCTGAGACCTCAATGGAGCCATGTCAGGAACTCACCGTTACCTTGTACGCCCAGAGCACGCTTCCTGCCATACAGCTCTGCCGTGGGACTCCCGCGAGGACACCCGCTCCTGACCCTGGATTTCAGCCCCAGGGACGCACTATAAAAGCACAGGAGGAGATTAAATCACCAGCAAAATGAAATGATTACCAATACCTAACTCTGGAATCTACGCATTATGGTGACAATCGGATTGCAAAAAAACCCTGCGAGGGGTTTAGGAAGTTACACATTCCCTTTCTATTGGGCCCCGGGTTTTGCATTAATATTATATGTGTTTGTGAGGAACAGTCACAGCAACAACATCTCGTCTGTAATACAGGTACCTATGGTACTGTCATCTTCAGTGACACTCTGCGTTCCTACGGGGTCAGGGTTTACCAGGAGTTTGCGTAGCACCAAACAGTGGCACACTTCAGAAGTAATAGCCCACTGCAATTAGGGAAATCGCACCAGTGCTGGTGGACAGGGGAGGAGTAGCACTGTGTGTGTGCGGCCTGTACGGAATGTAAATGGATTTAATTTTGATGTCATGATAGTTGATGTGGTAGTGCTCACTGATACTTGAACATGAAGCTCAAGTCTGAGACACAGATTTGAGAATGTGCTTTCAGTTTTAGCAAAGTGAAACCTCTGACTTTAAAAGATAAAAGTTCATGGAGTTCTGAGTTGATCCTATCCTATAGATACGTAATGCTTTTTTAGAGTATATTTTTGCCTATACCAGAAGAGATAATAAATCCTGGCCCCTCTTTTTGGTTTCATGAATACAGCAACTTGAGCAGACGTAACCAGAGGAGCTGCCGTGATGGCTCTGTTCCACTCAGCTCCCAGTGCCCTAGCCAAGGTGCAAATGCCTGGCTGAGATTTTACCAGTTGCAGCCAATTTACAACTTAGAACACAGTACAGCCTAAAAATATTTGGTACAGCGGGAAAGATCTTTGGATCAAAGTCACGTGTAGATTAGGATGAGGCCAAGCTTGAGCTCAAAAGGCTGTACATGTCCTTGCTCTCGGGAGGCTGAAGGGTGGTGCTCTGGTGAAGTCCACAGAGCTTTGGGAACATCCACCCTCCTTGGCCAAAGCACCTGCCGATCGCTCACCCTCAGGTGGAAGACTGTGGCCCTTTGCAATGCCGAGCTGACGCCGGGGAGGTCGCTGGGCTCAGAGACCGGGGCACCAGGGCTGCGGAGCTGAGCAGTTAACCCATGGGTCAGAACCTCAGCCATCACTCCGGTAACGGTTCGTGTGTGAAGGTTTATGTGTCTCTGTTCCTCCATTTCACCACGAAGTGGCACTACAGCAATTGCCATTCATGAAGTCAGAGGACGATGAAGAACTGGTGACAGACAGCTTTTTTTTTTGCCTTGCACTGAGTCACCACTAATTCCCGTCTGCTCCTACCGTAATAACCCCTACAGAGAGTTCACGTTGTTAAACGCGCACGAGCCATTTAGGTGGGAGTTTCCTGCCTCGTTCCCATGGCAAAAATGTTTTCTTGCAGTACTTTTTGCTTAGCCCATCTCCCAGCTTTCAGCTAATCTGAACCAACGAGAAGTAAAACGGTACATTAGCTTTAGCAGAAATCTAAAGTGTCAAAGTCACTCGTTACCGAGCAGTGGAAACACAACTCTGAGAAAAATAAGGACAGCAAGAGTCCCCCAAAACCGAGTGCGCTTTCATCCTCTGAGGACTTAATGGCTTGGGCCATTGAAACTTTTGCAAAGATCTTCGCTGATGTTAGCAACAAGTGAAGTTTTATATAATTACACTTGCTGTTTTCCAATGGGTAGCACTTAGCATTTGCACCGTACACTGAAGGACACTGTTCTTCAGTCTAACCCTCAGAAGTTTTACCCACTTACAAAACCACGTCAAGGGCAGGTAAAGTACCGTCTGTCTTTTAACTCTCCCCCACTCCCTGTGCACACACACACGTATACCCCTACATAAACAGTCAGATTTACTGCCTGGGCTCCGTTACCGTGGTACCGGAGCTGCCATCAGCTTTGGCCTTTGCTTGCCGGCAGCAAGGAACGCCGTCCTGCCCTGCGCTGTGAGGGAGCGCCGGCCAAGGACTCGTGCCTGGGAGCACGCCGCAGAAAAGGGAAAACCAAAAAGACCCTCTCTGTACTTCCTAAGGAAAGGTGCCTATATCCGCACCAAAATATCAAATTTAAAGCTATTTCTATTTTATCTGCACTACTGACATGCTTTATGTCTACAGTCAGTCCAAAAGTTTTCCGCCTACCCTCATGCTGGACCCGCTACGTAAAACCCAAGGCGCCCGGGATTTGGCGATGAAACACCGGTACCGGGGGCTGTGCCACAGCAGACTCCCTTCGACCAGAACAAACCCTGCGCCGGCAGGGCTGTCAGAGGCTGCGCACGCCTAACTGCCAAAGGCCGTCAGCTGGAATCGCCCCAAAAGTGAGGGAAAAAAAGAGCAATTTCTGAAATAGCCAAACCCATCATACCTTTGTCCTTATTCATCTCAAGTTTCAAGGCTATGATCAAGCAGTCTTCCCAGAAGAGCTTGCCGAGAATCCCAGATTTACTGGCAGTTTTGAGCTCTCTGTTACATCCATGGGGAATTTACACTCTTCCAGCTATCCTCGCACAGGCCAGCTCCCAACACTGCATCCAGGCACGCTCCGTTGCCACAGCAAGGATTATCTTTTGGCTTGGCCCAGCCCCTGCTCTTGCCTTCCTCGGTACCACTACCTGGAGAGACGGCTGGCTCGAGCAGTCCTGCTCGCCCAGGCCAGCTGGCAAATATCCTCCCCTCCCAGCCTGCAGTTACCTTTTCCCTCTCATCCAAGAACCAGTTTGGGATGATTTGTTGCCACCGAAATGCTGCTGCTCTCAGCAGCGGCGAGCCCTGTCCATCAGCTGGAGCCAGCCTCGCCTTGCAGTGCGATGAGCCAGGGCTCGGTGGGGGGACCCCACAACGCAGAAGTCATGATCCCAGTCCCAGTCTCACCGCAGTCACTAAAGAACAGCCCCCAGCTGCAGGCAGGAAAAGCTGTGGAGTGAGAACTGAAGGAACTAAAAATGGAATGGAGAAAAGGGACAGAGAAGAGAAGCCTGAAGCTCTCAGGGAAAGTTCCCAATAAAAGGAAGAGTTTATGTAAAGAAGAACCCAGAAATCTGCTGGGGTTTTCAGTTGCATGAGATGGCCCATGGGAGAGCTGCGGGGCTTGAAATGCTTCCCAGCCAGCACTGTTGGTTGTTTACATCTAATTATTTTCCGAAAGTCACTGTAAGTACTTGGCAGCACCCCTGGAGGCTGCTCACTGAGGGGGATGGTGCAGGTGGACCCCAAAGCAGCAGTTCAGGGTGGAAGCCCCACACGGGGTACCACACGGAGCTGGGCACCGCCAGCTGACGGAGTGGGAGGAGAAAAGTCAGCCAACATCTTTACTGCAGAGCTCACGGGAGAAAAACAAACCAAACGCAAAAGCAAATGCTGCCCAGGAAGGCGCAACAGGGACTCACCTCATCGCCTCATTTCTGTACACTTCCTTCTGGGAAAGTTTTCCTTTAATGACTCTTGGAACAATTAGCAGAGTTCAGAGGCTTGTAGTGTGTTGGATGTGTGAAATCCCTAACTGCCCAACAACTGAGCATCAGCTTTTCTTTCTCTGGCAGAGAGGGACTATTCACAGCAATACGTGTACGGTATGCTTTTGAGGACGTAAGAAAGTGCTGTACAGAAGGGGGCCATGGAAATGTTTCAATGCTGGTTCATTACTGATTTCTAAATAGGTACGAGAGCTTCATTAGTTTCCTGGTATTAATCACCTTATTGTTGTAAAAAAATCACTTTTGCTATGTATGAGTACAGAGAGGGCAAGGTGGCCCTTGCCACTCAGGACACCACACAGTCTGAAATAAAATCAAATTGCTTTTCATGCCCAGCCCAGACCAGCTCACACTCCCTCTTTCTAGAGCTCACTGCTTGAATAGTTCCTGTTACACCACAGCTAGTGGCAATTTATCCTTAACCCGTCATTTTCTAATTGCATTTGATTAAGATCCATGGTTAGAGATACATTATCATGATGGTGTTATGACAAATTGATATAAAATAATTCTGTGAAAATGAAAGCTTATCTCTAAATAGGAAAAAAGCCCGCTATTAAAATAAATGCATTAAATGTATGTATTTAAACATAAATCATTTTAAAATAATCCAGAAAATTAAAAAATTTGAAAAATAATTTAATTATGAGAAAAGATTAATATAAGGGCTATAGGCACCATGAAGATCATGCAAAACTCTTTTGTTAATATAGAATGAATGTGAAAACACTCATCTGAAACAATAATGGCCAGTAAAATCTGAGGGGGCAGGTATTTATACAAAATTTCTGCTGGAAAAAACACGCCAATGCAATTTCTAACTCTCTCAATAAAAGGCAATACAGTGCCTTTCCAAAGCGAAACGGGAAGCAAGAGATGTGGTGTAGGTGACCGATCTTTTGATAAGACTCTTCCGCTTTGTGGATCACCTTACCGATTAATCAGAAGAGTGTCTCTGATACTTACAGCAGAATGGAAATATACGATAACTGAGCGGGGAACAAAGTCCTCCAACACGTTCTGAGGTGAGAGCAGGCAGAAAGTCAGTGACACTGTTGGGCTGGTGGTCATTCCTCTGATCACCCTCTGCACAGCTGCCCTGCCCCTTACTGGGCCTTCCCAGATCCTGCCTGGTAAAAAAAAGAGAGTCATCAACATTAGAGACTGAAATACAGTTCTTAACTCAGGAAAAGTGCTGTGTCCAACTCATATACCTGTTCACTGTCCTCTCAGCTACAGCAACTGCAATGCAGACATTGCAGAAATATTACAAAAGCTTCGGACTGAGCAATATATGAGCACATGCCTGAACGCACTCTTGACTCTTATTGCTGAAAACGCTCTCAAATTAATCTGAGATAGAGAGAATGAAGGAACCAACAGAGTTCATCAACAAAAAGCAATATATTTCATGCCACATCACATTCTTGGTATATTCAATTCACAGGGGCTTTTTGGAGATGATGTGAAGAACAAAGGACATTGGGGTGCCTCTCTCGGGGCACTGAAAGGGCAGTTCTGCCTGCAGCGCCAAGCGGGCAGCAGCCAAGATGCTGTCAGACCAACTCAGCAGGAAGAAACTTCCTGGAAGCGCAGGCAGCAGGGACTGAGCCGCTGGGAGGGCAGGATGGCGTGTGGGAAAGCGGAAAGGAGCTCCGGTGAGCCCCTAGCTGGCACCAAGGCTGCTGTCCCTCCATGTGCTGTGGAGCTATCGGTGTTCACTCAGTTTTTAACGGGAATGAGAAACGCAGTATTATTTTTACTTGCTATTGCTTTGTTCCGCTTGCCATCTAACTTGACTCACGGTAATCCTTTTACCACAGCCATCTGCCAGTTTGCAGTAAATCCCTCAGACAGGCTGAGCCTCTCTGGTGGCACCAGAACATTAATCTGAACCACCCAGGCCTGCTGCTCACCAGCCAGAGCAGTGCCCTCTCCCTGTCCCTGCTGCACACGTGTCCCCAGACGGACCTCAGTGAAGGACCTGCTGCACAAGGCTTTGCTTCTGGTGCACCAAGAATGCTTCATCCTCCCATTCTCAATGACTAAGCAGACCCTGGGATATGCTGTTCTGATTTTTTTAGGTGAGGTTAATGGATTTTTGGCTACAACTTCTTGTACATTTCTGTAAATAAGCATCATTTTGCTTTACTTGTTTTATCCTTAGAGAGCAGGATGGATTTCCAGAGCTTTGAAGACAGAAGCGAATAGTGCTCTGGCTATTTAAAGGCAGTTACTGTTCAGGCATTTAATGGAAGTGCAGATCCCCTCCATCGGGGCCTGCTGCGCCTTTGCTCTCTCCCCCATTTGGAGAGAAGGGTTACCACTTACATCCCTAGAGAAGTGGGAAGGGTTTTTTGGTCATATTTTTGTCATCGGCAGTTGAAGACAGTTGGGAATGGCATGAACCTTCTAAAGCAAACAGAGAATTTTCTCACGTCAAAACATGGCCAGAACTTTGCTGCTGATTAAGCAGATGTCTTCCACATGAAGGGGGTCTTCAGTGATGAAGTGGTACGTGAAGATCGTCTTGTGCAGCAGGCGTGCCAAGCACAGGGCCGACATCTGGAGCTGAGCTGTGAGGGGCCAGCTTTGTTCTGTCAGCACAATTCTGTTGAAATATATGTCTGCGTTCCTGCAGAATCAGAAAGCCAGGACAGCTATTACTCAGTGATTAGGGCCTACGGAGCGCGTTCTCACCTACCTTATGTTAGCTTTCTCACTTAAACTGGTTTGGTACAGGATGGTGCAAACCAGCCTGGTTTCATTTAACCTTCAGGTAACACCGAAACTCCAGTGATATCTGAATAAATTCACCTCAGCTGAGCTCCCCCTTGCGCAGGGGAAGGCTTTGGGCCTGCCAAAGGAGAAAAGCAGCTCTGGCCTACACGTAAGATAAACCCGATTCATTAGTTATGTCTTTGTGTGACAAACGGGGAGCGATTTCTGTTCCAAGCAGTACCCAGAGATGCTGCCCGAGCCTGGAGGGTGGGACTAATCCTCCACAGCCCTCCACCAGCTTTGGCCAGGAGGGTATATTCACAAAAGCATTTCAGTTCCTAATAAAGCCATTGCTGACCCTGAGGAAATCGAACTGAGCGGGAGCCGCTGCTCGGCTTTGCTTCACAGGAGGGATTACTGACAGGGCAAGGGCGTCTGAACGGCTTAGCACGCCCCAACGCCTCACAAACCTCCTACCTGGGACGCTGCGAGACCCACACAGATGCACGTTACGGGATTTTCAGTGTTAGCAGGGGGATAAATGGAAACAGCAAATGCTTTCCAGCTGGCATATTTAAATGCTCTTCGTCTTCCTCCGAGACATGCGCGGGTTAATGGAGCTGATGACAGATCTCTTAGCCAAACGCCGCTCCAGATAACATGGAGTGGTTACACTCACCCTGCAATGAACCTGAACACGGGAACATTCTTCAAACCACGTCCGTACGCCTGCAACCACAGCTTACCTAAACACATCACTTTGCACACAGAAACGAGGCACAGGGTTTGGACCCGCTGCCTTAAGCTAATCACACACTTCCACGCAGAAAGCCGGACCAGGGAAGTACAGGCGGAGTTAACGCCTTGCAGAGCAGCTGGTTTAGGATGTGCCAGCCAGGTCTGCTGCTTACACCACCACCACGACATCGGCTGGCTGCTCAAGCTCAGTGCCAGGTACAGACCACGTGGCAACTAGGAGTTGCACACACAGAAAATGAACGTCCTGCAATTGCGAGAGGCTCCCCACACACTGCCAGAGAAGCAGAATGGGCCCCCTGGCCGTTCAGCCCTTCACGTTTGCCATTTCTGGTAGCTGACAAGCTCCGTGCCCAGCTGTGGTGTGGATGTGTTGCTCACCCTGTGCTCTCAGGCATCTCAGAGGCCCCGCATCCGGAAAGAGGTCCTGCATCCCACCCCTGTCACCAGACACGCGCAGCCCTACAGCTGGTGACGGGGACCCCAGCGCACACACAGTGGACACTGGGCTGGTACATCCACGGGGACCAAAGGCACCGGCAACTGAAGTACATCAGTATTAACCTAAGAAAACAAAGAAAATAAAACCAACTAGTTCTATTATTTATCGGTGTTACTTTAAAAAGCTGTAAACTTTTCAGAAGCATTTAAAATGAAACTTCCATGAACCACAGAGGCTCCTGAGACAATCCCTCTGGGCTAAAAATACAGAGTAGGAATAAAGTGGGTTTCATCACTGGTTTTTCTAGCCAAAGAAAAAGAGGTATTTTATTCACTTTTAGGAAACCTCTGCCTTTGTTTCACTATCGTCTTCTCTTCTGTGAGCCAGTTTAGACACGGAGCTCTTCAGCACAGGAACAGGCAATATCCATCAGTGCAGCGTCTCCATCGCTGGGACACAGCAACTTTTGGAGCCTGAGGGCATCTGCGTAACACAGATCCATGAAAACAACAATTCCTCCCAGGACAAACTAATGCCTGTTTGCTTCCGTCTACAAAAAGACCGCTGCACCACGCTGCACATGCTGATTGTACGAGCAACTGCTGGTACGTGTCTCCTGTTTCAGTGCTCTCCAGACAAGTTTTTCTAGGTATAATAGGAACCTTTCCAGCTACCAACAGGCAGAATCAAGATTTATTCTTTACATAAAAATGAAAGGTCAGTGTTCTTCTGAATCATTTGTCTAAATAATAAATACTAACAAATTGATCTTGGCCTAGAAAGATAAAACCTCTAGGATGCAGTTAGCCAAAATAATGACGAGAACTACAACTAACACACCGTAAAATGCAAAACCCCTTCTAGCAATAGTGCTGGACTTTTCAGGAGTGCATCAAACAACGATAATGTGCCAAACCAAAGAGCCACTCCAGAAAATATGGAGAAGAACTAAAAATAGGAAATTTGAAAAAAGTTATTACTTCTAAACTGAACCTGCTCAGAAAACAAAGTCCAGTGGATGGTAACGAGTCCACAGACAGAGGAGGGGCTGCAGCACACAGACAATTCCATACCCAACCGGATCGCTGAGGTTAGCTAGCTGAGCAGGAACGCACCGACGGGGAAGGAGCAGCTTTTACAATTACCACTCTGCCAGGCTCTTCGTTAAATAATTCAGGAGTGTATAACACCATTTGCTTACTTTAAGATTAAATTGCTAAATAAATCCTGCAAGGCCGAAGCAATATTGCAGGATCACCCACATACCCCCCCAGTGCCTCTCCTAATCCCAGGCCACCAGATCTCACTACGAACAGCCGTGTGTTTTGGATGCTCCACCAAAGCTGTTGTTTTATTGACCCTGGCTGATGACTCCCTGGCTGATGACTCCCTATGTGCTCCAAAGACTGTGGTGCCCGCACAAAGGAAGCGGGATGAGACATCTTCCTGGCTGTGCCGGGGAAGACCGTACCGGACATCCTGGGGGGACGTGGGGAATTCCCCTCATTGCAGTCCCGCAGCAGAACAAACGACATCGTTAAGAAATGCAGATGTACCCCTGAACAGCTCAGGGGCTTGAGACTGGGAGAGCAACCAGGGTGATGTTCCTGGAGCGTCACCCACCGCCGGGCACTAATGGCAAGGGGAAAGCACTGGGGCTAGACTCCAGCACGAGAGAGAGGTGGAAAGAGAGGGGTAAGCTCAGCTCCTGAGGGACCAGTCGGCAAACAGCCGAGGCTGGTATCGCTGGCAGTAACGGCAGGAGCCAGCGAGGCAGGACACTGCTAGATTTGACACAAAATAAATGGCAAAGGCACAGCTGGCAAGGGGAGGTGTCCAAAGCCCCCGCTGCTGCCGTGGCGTGGGGAGCGGTTCAGCACAGTACGGCCCCCTCCTGATGGCCGCCTGCTCCCCTTCTTTGACAACTCAAAATTAAACAGGAACAGTAAAAGTTAATGTAAAAAAATAGCTTTACAGTATGTGACTAATTCCAGTAAAGCATATGTGCTGTGCTCAGAACGAAAACATACACTCTGTCCTCATCATACCGATCGGGGGCCAAGCAATAGAAGACGCAGACTGTGTGGCTGTTTTCCTGAGAGAAACCCAGAACATCCGAGACAGGCAGGACTGTTTGTCGTGTACCGTCTCCGCTGGTAAAGAGCACGGGCGCTCTTGGTCTGCGCTCTCTCCCAGGGGACCAACGATCGCGAGATCACGCAGACAAAGCTGAAACGCAGCGGTAGCACTTCGGTCCTTGTAGAAACGCGATGAGAAAGGGGAGCAGAGAGACACAGGCACTTGGGATCTTTGTAGCGTCACGGGGCACTGCACGCCAGTTTGCAGAAGGGCAATAAATCAATCGCAGACGTCTCTCCGTATCGGTTATGCCGTCTGCGGAGATTCCATGAGAGCAAGAGGAGTGAAAACACAGGGGTATAACCAGACCCTGTGGCAGAAAAGTGCTGGGGCTGTACGGCTATAAACATGCACAAAAAGGCAAGGAGATGGTTCCTTCAGAATGGGAAAGGGAAAGGAAAAAACGGCATTCGTCATCAAATGAATATTAATCCCTAGACCCAACTTACCAAGAAATTATTGTGAAATGTCTCTTCGGTGGGGAGTTAGGGGAATAAGCAATGGGATGTGCAGGTTGCAGAGTAACGGGGTCAGACTCCAGCCCAGGGGCAGGACCAGAAAGTCATCTCACAGTTGTGCAGCAAGCTATTTGAAATATTAGTGACTGGAGATGACAGAACCGGTTTAAAATGAATAAACAAACGGGCCCGTACAGGGGTGTGATGCAGCCCTGTGGACGCGAGGGCTGCTGGGAGGATGTGTAAACCAGACACCATGATGAATCGCACCACCAACGGCTCTGCTCTTCCATTTTTTATTACATCAGACTTGGACAGAACTTCATGTTTTCAGTTTGCTCAATGATGCATGAGGCTTTATCATAACAGTATCTGGAATAATGACTGCTGCCATACTGGTCATAAAGAAAAGCTGAACAGAGAAAGAGAAGCCCACTGAATTTCCAGCAGACTATCTGACTTCATTTCTCCACCTATAACCTTATATATCTAGGAAACAAAGATTCCACAAGTAGCTTGTTTTAACAGTGAAACAGCCAAACGCTGCTTAAACGCACTGTTTATTACATGTCCACCAGCGTTCAGTAAAACTGAAGACACGGTTCCCACTGACTTTAGCGGCAGCATCATGCTCTCACAGCCCGATCCAAAGACAACAAAAGCCAACAGAAGGTGCTCACTGATCTCAGCAGACTTTAGATCAGGTCAGGATCTCAACCATTCACCATCTCATTTAAGGGAATTTCCCCCCCCACATGATCAGGGGAAATTCATGGCATAATTGATGAAAAGGCAAGATTCGGTCAGAAAATCTATGTTGTTGTTCAGTGAGGAGGAATGGTACCCTGAAAACAAAAGCTCTAAGCAGAAACATCCATAAACAAAGCACCTGAAAATAAACTTGATACTAATCAACTGCTAAAGGACAAAAGTAATAAAGACTACAACGCCCTTGTCTGTGTGCTGGCTGTCTCATACAGGAGGCTGCGGTAAGGATGCTGCAGGATTATTTACTGTGTGCTTACCTGCAGCATCCGGGGCCATCACCCGAACACGCGCATTCTAAGCAGAAGCCTGCCTTGGCACCGCCTGGTTTGTTGGGGGAACCAGAAGCAGAGGTACTACAGTGTGGAGAGAACTACTACGGGAAGAATGAAAAGCTAGGGAATGATCAGCAAGATGGAGCTACATCTCAGCACTTAGCTTTTTCTTATAGCCCATCTAAAATCATATTTTATCCAATAATAATGTCATTTACAAATAGAACACAATTAATAATTTATCCTACAGCTTTACATAAAAGACCAATATAATGTAAAAGCGCTCTGTCTAACATAACCACAAAGGGCAGGGACTCACAGATCTCTAGCCTGTGCACCCTGACAGTACTGTTGTGCCTGCACCTCCATCTCCAGCCCTCCCCAGTCACTGACACTCGACTGGCACAGAAAATCACCGCAATCTCCAAAGGAACCAGTGCAGAAAAGAAATTTGTCACCAGTTATTTGGTGCTATCTACACACAAAAGATTACACTGTAAACTCTCTCTGCTCTGCTTGCTCTGCAGTTCAACGCTGTCAAAGACCTGGGCGAGGACTGTGGGAGGGAACCCTGCATGCCATCACCCACGCTGCGAGGCCCTGGCCCCACCCCGCTTGGTGGTATTTGTATTCTGACTGCAAAAACGCACGGGCAGGTCTCCCACTTTTAAAAGCCCGTGCTCTGACCTACGGCCACGGGACACAGCTCTCCATCAAAAGGTTCACTTCTTGCCTTCTTCACGTGGGGAGGCGTTGGCAAAGCCGCCAGAGAGGTAACGAAACCGCTGCTGAAGCTACTCCCTGCCCGACCATACAGACTGGAGATTAGCTAGCAGCTAATGAACAAGTTCATTAGCAGGAGGAACTGGATTTGATTAATTTGTTCATAACACTGATTGACTTGGACAGCACATTTCACTGACATTTATGCTGCAGTGAAACTTAATTGTGATTTCACTGAGTGACAGGATAACACAAAACATACAACCAAATCCTGCAAGGGCAAACCAGGTCGCTGTAATTGCTTGGTAACGACTTTGTGGTGTTACTTTGGCAGTTCAGGGTACGTACAGTCAAACGAAGAGGTGAACACCAGTCAAAGGACATTCCTGCACCTCCTGTGCCACCGTTTCAGCTGCTTACAAACGATGACAACCTGGAGCTGCGGATGGCTGGTTCCCACCATCCCGGTGAACTCCGCTAGACACCGTCTGCGACACCCCAGGGCAGCACTCAAAGGCATTCCACGCTACCAAAGCTCTTACTCCACTAATGCTTCTGTGTATTTGGCTTTGACACTGACTCGGGATTAAAGGCACAACGTTGTCAATCAGTCCGGCTAGCAGAGGAGATGCCTGCTAGAGCTGGGATCTTTACCGGGTGGCTCAGAGGAGAATGCGAATGCGTGGAAGAGGTTCAGAAGTATGTGTCAACTCACAGCGCAGACACATGTCATCTTACAGGTTTGATTCCAGTTTTAACAAAAGCATTTGTGAATAAAGCAGAGGGAGGAAGAGACACATAAATGTAGGCAGCATTTAACAATCTCCGAGGGCACAGAGCAGCACACTGTCCTCACACTGCACCAGGGGAAAGGACGGCTGAGGGAAACAGCTTTTTACTACAACTCTTGTCCTACATACATTGAACCCAGTATCATCACCAAAGAGGAGATGAGAGGTAACAGCGATGCAAAACGATATGAACTTTTCGTTATGGACTGAGCTATACAGAACACAGCAGTGATCCTTTACACGAGCTGCTAAGAAAATATTCTCTTATAGATAAACTGCTGTTCTCATGGAAACAACATATGGGATTATGATATGAGACAATATCCAATTTTAACACAAAATGAGATTTTATTACAGAGAACTAGAGAATAATTGATCAGGTTAATGTCTACGAGGGCAATTTACGCCGGATCTCAGCTGTCCGGCCAGGCTCCGGGCGCCAGCTGAGGCAGAACAAAGCAGGCAGGCAGATGCCCTAAGGGGGCTGCGGTGCTGGGGATCCCCTCGTGCACACTCCCCACCTGCTCCCCTCTCCATGCATCTTATAATGTTTTTCTTTTTAAATGCAAAACGAAAGAAAACAATATTGACCATTTTCAGCCGCAGCATTTAAATACCCATCCAAACATGAAGTTTAGCAGACCTTGCAGGTGGGTGCAGAACTGTACAGATCCTGGGTGTGCTGGCACTGGGGCTACAATGCAGGAGCTGCAGAGAGCGGCCGGAAACGACACCAGTGAAGAGAGCGGCCAGGAAACGATACCGCTGGGCGCCGGGGACTGCTGCTCCGGCCAGGAAGCCTCTTCCCTTCACGGGCAGATGCCCACCTCGTGAGGGGATCAGTGATTTAAAGGCTTCATTGAGGCCCAAAGCAAAGATGACAGCAGACCTGACAGCACATAATCGCAGATACCTGGGTTTGGAAATCAAGGTCAGTATCTGAAGTGCTGTGATTCTAGGAGGAATATGTGGTTCTCATTAATGTTGCTGTAATAATAAATTAAATCCAGGCAGAGTTAGACAATGGCTGGAAAGGAGGATGCTGTGCCAAGGTGGAGGTGCCCATCCCTCTCTGGAAGGGCATTCCTCTAAAATCTGAACATCCACATTGGGCAGGGTCACCCAACAATTTCTGGCCTCTGAACAGAGACCATTTTCCCTAATCCACAGATTCTCCCCCACTAAAGACTTTTTTTCTGGCAGATGTTGAACAGATGCTTTCTATTATAAACAGATGGGGAAGATTTTTCAATTAGCAATTATTCAAAGTGACAAAAGGCCTGTTGTATAACTTAGAGACGATATTGAAATAATATTTATGCACATTCAAAAAGGAACATTAAAATAATATTATTAATATGGATTATATTAAAATTATCACTCTATTTATCATGTTTGAAATGTTATCCCAAATGTAACCCAAGCGGAGCACTGTGAGGAAGGGTGACGCTCCCCACCGCGGCACTACAGCCCCGCAGGGCGCTGGGGTCCTTGTCTGCTCCGCTCCAGCATCAGCCTGGAACGAAAATGACTCCTGGCTCCTTCACAAACTCCTGGCAGCAGCAGAAAGTCAGAGAGCTTCAGTTTAGCAGCAGCATTGCTGAACACCAGGACAGTATGTACTGGCCAAAACTGCAGCTCCTGAGTACCAGCTGAATTCCGTACAGCCCAGCATCCAACACCAGCAGTTCCCAGGAGAACAACCCCCTTGACATAAAGACAACACCCTGCTCTCTTCCCTTTATGGCAAACAATGCAAAGGAGCAGGCAGCGTGCTGTATTTGTCATCTGAACCTATCTGGAGTAGATCTGAGGAGCAGAACCGTTCTGATCTCCAGAGCCGGGTTCCTGCAGGATGTCTGCGAAGCGGCACAGCCAATACATGCACTCATTTTCCGCACCGCTGCCTACAGTAACCAATATGAATTACATCCCAAAAGTTTGAATTTATTTTAAAAAGCACTGGCTTGAGTACGAAGAAGAGAGAGAGACAGAGGAGAAAAGATCACAAAGCAGTTAGCAAATGGCAGTGAAGAGGGAACTTGCAGTACCCTGGCAAGCACACCTCACATACTTGCAAGGTAACCCTGAAGGAAGCCAGAAGTTTCTAGTTAGAAAAAATCATATGTTCTAAGTTTTCTTAACATTGTCTCTTTTGAACATTTAAAATCTCACGATCACGTTGGTATAACGCTAAATGAAGCCTTTGTTTACTCATTAACCTTGGTGATGGAATGGAGAAAGAAAATGCGATGTAACAAACGCATCCACAGGGCCTGAATCTGCCTGCACCGCGGCGATGCTCGGCAGCGTGAGTCAGATGCCAGGGAACTGGGCTAGGCAGAGCGGAATACAGCAATGCCCAGCAAGAAAATCTAATCTGAGCTTGGACAGAAGAGCAGAGCAGAGTTGCTGGAGAGCACTCATCCACAGCAGGAACTGCGATAAGCGAGAACGTGCTTCAGACTGTGAAGAACGTCCTTCAGCCGTTCAAGAGGGCAGTTTTTCTTCGGCACTATTTAAACAGACGTGCTGCAGCACGGGTTTTCCTGCAGTGGAGGTACTTTTATTTAACTGCACAATCCCCACAGAGCTCAGTGATCTCACACAGCTTATCTTCCAGCGCTGCCTTTTTCAAGGTTCTCCAGAGAAAATCTTCCATCTTACAAAATAATCCCCGACCTTGATCATATTTGGAGAGGGATGAAGAACTAAAGCTTGTTCAGAAGCTAAATCAATAACAGGGAGTTAATTCCACTTTCAGTATCACCATTATTGTCTTGGAGTATTTTGTAGAAGAAAAAAAGGAGGGGATACATTTCCCTGTAGCCTCTTCACGCTCCTGTTAACATAATTCAAACATCTTAGTGCCGCTGAAGCCCTACCAGATTTTCACAGGCGTTACAGTCCACTCCCAGCACGCCCCCGCCCCCAGGCACCAGTGGGAGCAAACTCGGAAAAGCTCCACGAAACAGCAAAGGCAAATCACAAAGAGGAACTCATCTTTCGGTTCCCAGTCACTTTCACCAGTGCCTCCGGCAACTGTGATTGTTTGATTTTCAGCAGATTTCTTTTTCAAATATTAAAACAAGAACAGATTTTCCTCTCAATTCCTGTTTGATTGCAGAAGGAATTTGTGTGAGAGGATATTCCTGGATATTCAAATGAGCTGTTAGAAATGATGTCTCGTGAAGTGTTCAGAAAACACACAAACAATGTGCATTCTTTGGGATTCTTTGTCAGGGCAGATGCAACAATAGACCTTCGGAAACATGAGCAGATGTTATTCTGCACACTCTTCATTTCAGA